>JAGFNQ010001557.1:76266-103928 GCA_024364735.1 Boesenbergia rotunda
TGCTCCAGAACGTACAGTTTACGTTCTTGCTTGAGAACTATTCTCAAGTTCCTGTACCAGTCCAGGAAGTTTGCTCCATTGAGCTTGTCCTTCTCAAGGACAGATCGCAGAGAGAGAGTATTTGCATTTGTCGACATGGCAATCTACAACAATAAAATGCAGAAAATTAAATAACATATTCCTTTTTTCATTTAATTAGGCCTTTAATTAAATGATTCTCCCACTGAATTATAGAAATTTTGTAGAATCAAGTCATAGATGTGGTCAAACCACGCTACAAGATTCTATCTAATTTAACTATAATATAGTGGGACAAGATCCACATCATACTAAGCCTTGAGTTAGCTTTGGCTAAATCGCCCAAGACTTAGTACGATCGGTAGGTAACAATTTACCGATTACATCTCTATGCAACTCTTGTTTATAGGATTAAAATTTACATTTACATAAAAACTTGAGTTAGCTTTGGCTAAATCCCCCAAGTTTTAATATAAATGCGATTTTTATCCTACCTTTCCAACGATTGGAATATGCCTATAGTTAGACTCGATCCAACCGAGTTAACTAGTTTCACTCAATCTGATTGAGTTTGTTCTCACCCAAGCCGTGATAGGCGGGACCAAGATTGTCCCTCCGTACCCTACCAAGATTAAATGTGTTGCTCTGCTTTGGCAGATTCAACAACAACAAATGATCGAGGTAGTGATAGGTATCAAAACTTGGTAGGCATTTACGAGTCGGAGTTGATTTGAATTAGATCGAATCTAATCGCAAGAGAGAGGGTGTATCATATACACAAGGCTCTAATTATTTTACTCTAGCATGCATCACATACAAGCAAATAATAAAATAATTTAATTTGTGATTAGATCATGGCCCTACTACGATCTTCTCAAGCCAATGAGAAGATCGGACGGTCAACCTAGGGTTTCGCTTCTCCAAGCTTCTCCTTTGACCGCCACGTGTCGTCGGCTCCCTCCATAACTCCGTCTTCGGATGGACCACCCACCGTCTTCATTTTGTACATTACAAAATAAGAAAGTACAGAAATAAAATAAAAGAAGCCGACTCGCAGGTCGCATACACTATACAACACGCACAACCACAAAAACGGTACACAGACCGTAATATGAATTACAACACATTCCAATCACATTGGGTTTTTATTGGGCCATGATCATCACAAATCCATACATAATTCCAAATTATGTATTTTAAATAAATTTCTATAATTTTTCGACAATTTTACAATATTATGAGTTACACTTCCGTAACGGTCCCGCTACACGATTTTCGGGCACGATTGCGGGACAATGCCCCTCGCGGGGTTAGGGGCGGCGCCCCTACTCGCGAAATGAATTTCGCGAGTGTCCCAAAATCACCTTACAACAACTTAAGCCGCTGTCCCGAATGATTATAGCGAGATCTTTCCGTTTCGGAAAGTTTTTCTCGATCGGTGAAGCCTACAAGTGTCCGAACACTTGTTGCTTCGACTTCATGAGAAAAATACCCATAAATTCTATAAATTTCGAAAAAATCACAGAATATAATTTGTCTTTAAATTTTGTATCTAATACAAAAAAAACAAATTTAAACTCGTACAAGGTTCGCACGTGGCTCTGATACCACTGTTGGAAATTCTAGGCCGCAAAAACCGCTTTTTGCGTTGCGGAAACCCCAGAAGTTCGGCCACGGATCCGTGCGAACATAAAAATAAATTACGAGTACGAGTTTAATCTACATTAGATCTACATGATAAGAATCATTACCCTTGACGCGTAGCCCTTCGCTTTCCCGCTTGTCCAAAAGGCCGCCGGATCTCTTAGAGTATCAAAGCAGACACTCCTCTATACGTATCCACGCGAACAAATGAAGATGGATCAAAAGCTTAGGTGTGCTAGCACCCTATAGCTTTCGGCCAAGAGGAGAGGTCGAAGAAGCACTCCCACCAAAAATCAAGAGAGAAGAAGAAAAGCCTCACTCACAAAAATGAAACAAAACATAGGTTTTGTTCCCACATAGTGGCCGGCCACTTAATGGCCATTAATGGCCATTAGGTGGCCGGCCATAATGGCTATTAAGTGCCATTAGGTGGCCTTCCATATCCCCTTTCAATTTGAATTCGAAATTCAAATGGGGGAAAACCAAGTCATCACTTGGTCAAACAAAGGTGAGGTGGGTTTTGGTCAAGTCAAACTTGCCTTTTATGGACTTTCCATAAATAGTCAAGTCAAACTTGACTCCATTTCTTCTCCCATGTCAAGTCTAACTTGAAGTGGAACCAAGTCAAGTCAAACTTGATTTGGATTTAGGTCAAGTCAAACTTGCCTTTTATGGACTTTCCATATTTAGCCAAGTCAAACTTGACTTCACTTCTTCTCCCATGTCAAGTCTAACTTGAAGTGGAACCAAGTCAAGTCAAACTTGATTTGGATTTAGGTCAAGTCAAACTTGCCTTTTATGGACTTTCCATATTTAGCCAAGTCAAACTTGACTTCAATTTTTCTCCATCTATTTGTTCTTTGCGTGTGACCCTATAGGTTCTTGTAACGTTGGCAATGCTTCTAACCTCTTAGAAACATAAGCAATGAGCGGTATCTAGCAACACATCATTGCTACCCAAGTTACAAGAATGTTGAGATCCAACATCACCTTGTGACTAATAATTGTGACTCTCACAATATATGATAATGTCCCTCTATCCTTGATATCTAGATTGACTCAATTGAGGCATAGACCGTGTCATCCTCGAGTCAATCTATATCTTGAACTCCAAGTAGACTCACACTAATCAAGTGAGCTCAATATCTCATATTGACTCACTTGGGCATGGCCATGCACTTTGTGGTCTCACTCTATCAAGAATACGATATCGCTCCCGTCATATAGGAGGGATAGATCCCATCTACATCACTCACATCCCTCTCCATAATTTGTTACATACCCAGTAATCGCCTTTATAGTCCACCCATTTACGGGTGACGTTTGACGAAGCCAAAGTACGCAACTCCTTATGTAGGAATCCATGGTGACTTCAGGTCCAAGGACTAATAGTCATACTAATAGCCACATGAGAAAGTATATGACACTCATATAACGATCCATGATACTTTCTCATGGTGGGTCATTCAGTATACATTCTCCAATGCATACCCATGTGTCAACTTGATATCTCTATATCTATGACTTGTGAGATCAAGTCATCATGTTGACCTACATGCTAGCCTCTACGTATTAACATTGTCCTTGAATGTTAATACTTGACTAGGAATTATTTAGAGTAGTGTTCTCTATATCATCTCACTATCGATTCAACCAATCGATTGATATAGATAAGAAACTTCTACTCAAGGACATTATTATACTTAGCTAATTGGCACAAATACACGTAAGTATAATAACCATAAAACATGCCTTTATTTATACATAGGAATATGATACAAATTAGTCCATACAATCATTACATGATCGGCTCTAGGGCTCTCACCAACAGCCCGCAGGAGCGGTTCCGCCCCGATGCCGCAACCCCCTCCGACCTTTCTCCTCCTTCCTCTTCGCCTTGTGCAAACAAGCCGGCTAAAGCTTTCCCTCGCGTGGAGCCCTAGCCGAGTCTCTCCTCGCGTCGTTGCCACGCGTAAACCCTAAGTGGCAGCCCCTATCCCTTGTGATTCTGTTCTCGTGCGAGCACACGACGACGACGACGTTTTCTTCCCTCAGCCATCGCCGGAGAATCCCAGGTCATCTTGGTTAGTTTCTCCCCGTGAATCAAGCGACGATTCTCTTCCTCGACCTTTGCTTGTCGTCAATCTCTACAAATTTGAGTAAGTCTCCATCTTCCTTGCTTTTATGGATCGAAATTGGGTTCTATTGTTCTAGAATCGAACTGGGTGGTTTTGAATGCAGGAGGAAATTTGGTTTTGGTTGGATTGTGATCTTATGCTTAGCTTTCGGAAGTTGTGTTGTTGTTGCTGTGAGTTTCAGTAGGAGGTTTGGCATGATTTTCGAGATTGGCAGTAGGGTTTTCTTTTGTTTGGATATCCTTGTTGTGTTGGGCAGAATTGACCTTGATTGTGGGTTGTTGATCTATTTTGGGTTTAGTTGTGAGTTGTAAAGGTTTTAATACCTTGAGTTTTGATTTTGTTGTTTAAGCTGGTAATTGGTGGAATCATTTTTGGGAAGCAACCTTGTATCCTTGATACGTGAGTGAGGTTAGTTTGATACTAATTACTATGGGATGTTTTTGTTGTAAGTTTCAAATTTGATTTATACGTGGAGTGATTTTATTTTGTGACGTGGGTTGTTTTCTTGTAGTTCTTTTGCTTAACTATGTGGAGATCTGTTGGGAGGTTTGGCCAGTAGGAAGGAGCAAGAGTGCGTTACTTCAACTTAGGATTGAAATTGGGTTGAGTTATTAACCACATAGGGGCTTTGGGGATTTAACCTAATGACCTATCGTTGTTTAATATTTAATTTCACAGATGTTGTAATTAGAATTAATCTTAATATATATATCTTGTATTTAGTTTAGCTAAATTATTTGTAAATAGCTAAACTTATCCTTAATACAGGACCTTGATTTGGACTTGTTTTGGTTGATCGTGGAAGGTTCTCTTCGTTTACGAACTTCTACATAAAAGGCGAGTACTTCTCCTTTGTATTCGAGTAGTTTTCTTTACCTTAAAAGCATGGCTATATTATGTCTGATAGGTTGCTTGACTTTATTCTTTGTCGTTTGTTGTTTTAACATCGCGTTTGATACTTATTCTTCGTTGATCTTCGAGTGTTCCCGATTCGTATCTGTACAGTCCTTTGTTGGTTTTCTGTTCTGTAAAGTACTGCTTGTACATGAGTACTTAGAAGTCCATTAAACACAGATAGGTTTATTTGGCACTAGAAATATCCTACCTATTAGTGTAGGTGCATAATCGTTGCTTTGCGATTTCTGGTTGGTTGTATTGATGCATCGTATACTCGTTGGATTTTATTGCATCGTTGTTTCTCCGGTTGTTCGTGCATCATATAGCATGCACCATACTTGCACATTGCATACTAACGACTGTTGGGCTTACATTTGGTTAAGCCGTCGTTAGTCATATTGTTGCTCGATTCACTCAACCACTTGTTATCATGGTAGTTGTTAGAGTGCGAGCATCTGCCCTGTTATGCCAAACAGTGACACCCTCACCGTTGTTTTTAGAGCGATGAGTTGTTGGTGGCTCACCCTCGCCGTTGTTTTTCGAGGGATATTGTAGCTGTAGTAGCTCCCCCGATGTACCGGGGTTTGGAGTGTAGGCTCCCCAGCATCCTGTCTACTCAACTACGCTTTATGTGGTATTTGTTGTTGGAGTGCGTACAGTTGTCACAGCCCTACCCACTCGGTCACACAGATGGGATGTGTTGACGGCTTGACTGGCGTCAGGGGTGACACATGTCATTGCATCATGTGCATACGTATTTCGTTTATGCATTTTTCCTATGATTGTTGCATTTATATGAGCTATGATTGTTGCACTTGATTGACATGCATGTATATCTTAGTTTTACTATTGTTGTATTGTTTTATACATGCTTAGTGCTTATCCGGATTTTATGCTATGTCGTTTTACTATATATTATGGATGTTTAGGCGAATCTATATTTCTTATGGACTGTACTCTTTTGATTCTCTACTAGTTGTCCTTTATTATGCCATGTTTATTGTCTACTCATATACCCGCAGAGTCCGCCCGGACTCACCACCCCCGCTTTCACTTTTTGTTTCAGATAGAAGGTAGTTACGTTTCTTGGAGCCAGGAGAGGATCCAGTTGCCAGTCCCCAAAGTTGAGTTACTTTTCCGTATTGGGTATAGTTGTTTTGTTTTTCAGTACTTGGCAAAGTCGTCTCTTATTTGTTATCAGTTTTGTTTGTCGATATCAGAGACGTTTGAGTTCTCTTTGGATTTAGTTTCTTTTATGTTTAAGGTGGCTGAGCCACCCGTTATCTTTTGGTTGATATAAAACTGCGTGGTTGTGTTTTTATATTACAGTTGTGATGGCTGAGTCATCTTTTATTTGGTGATGTATGTATATATGCTCCAACTTGTTCGCCGTACAGGGGAGATGCTGCCCGATTTTTTGAGTAAGCATGTGCCTCTGGGGGAGTGACACCCGTGTTGGAATTTTTAAAATTCATAAGAAAGGGTTGTTTGAATCATGATTTTTATTCCTTGATGAGAAGTAACTTTTAGTCACGAAACTCATGTCGTGTTTCAGAAATTTTTCTGAAATACCTATTATCTACACCCGTGTGGTCGGATCCGTACAGGGGAGATGCTACCCGATTTTTTGAGTAAGCATGTGCCTCTGGGGGAGTGACACCCGTGTTGGAATTTTTAAAATTCATAAGAAAGGGTTCTTTGAATCATGATTTTTATTCCTTGATGAGAAGTAACTTTTAGTCACGAAACTCATGTCGTGTTTCAGAAATTTTTCTGAAATACTTATTATCTACACCCGTGTGGTCGGATGAGTTTTGGATTGAATAAATATGTTCCTAGAAATTTCAATTGTTAATGCATGGTATGATCTTGAACGAATTAGAGTTACAGAAATTTTTCTGAAAACTGATCGTCCATAGATAAATCAGAAATTTTTCTGTATCAATCATCAGTCTGATGAAGCTGCTTTACCTGTTGCCGTACGAAGCATATACATGTTTTTACCATGATACAATTCTGTATATGTTTTCATATGCAATTCAAAAATTACCTTTGATTATTATGGGTTTGGGGAGAGACCCTCGCTTAAGGGGGAGGTGTGTTGAAACTTAATAACCATACCCTTTTCGATGTTTGACAAAGGGGGAGAGAATGGTTGATTAAGTTTAGGGTTAATTATTGTAGGGGGAGGACTTTGATTCCCGTACGATAATTGAATTGACTTCAATTGATCATTAGTACCTAAACTTAAATCGGGTTGTCAAACAACAAAAAGGGGGAGATTGTTGATGCAGTCTGACTCGATTGTTGTTTTGGTGTTGACACCGATTTAAGTTTTGGTTGAGTGAATTTGGATTAAGTCTTGGTCGGGGACTGGGCACAGAGGGATTGAAATCCTGGTGAGTGAAGCCAGGTGACGGAAACCCCGGTGAGTGAAGCCGGGTCGTGGTGAGTGAAGCCGGGTCCTGGTGATTGAAGCCAGGTTGATTGAAATCCCGGTGAGTGAAGTCGGGTCTTGGTGAGTGAAGCCAGGTTGATTGAAATCCCGGTGAGTGAAGCCGGGTCCTAGTGAGTGAAGCCAGGTTGGACGGAAATCCCGGTGACTGAAGCCGGGTCCTGGTGAGTGAAGCCAGGTGACTGAAATCCCGGTGAGTGAAGCCGGGTCCTAGCGAGTGAAGCTAGGTGACCGAAACCCTGGTGAGTGAAGCTAGGTCCTAGTGAGTGAAGCTAGGTTGAATGAAGTCCCGGTGAGTGAAGCTGGGCATGGAGTCTTGGTCCGGGGGACTGAGCACGAGTCAGAGAAGGCTAGGGAGCTTGTTCTCTGAACTTAGAGTTGAATTGGGAGTCGCTGGATCGGTCTAGAGACCAATCAGGGAGTTGGTACGAACTCCTGTAGTGGATCGGTCTGGTGATCGATCCAGGAAAGTCTGATCGGTCTGGTGACCGATCAGGGAGAGAACAGAAAGGTTTCTGTGTGGGTTTTGATCGTTCTGGTAAACGATCAGTAGAAGGGCTGGAGAATGGGTCCAAGTGACATGATCCGTCACTTGGACCGATCAAAGCTCTTCTGGACCAATCAGGATGTGTCCTGATCGGTCCAGGAGTGGCCTGATCGGTCTGGTGACCGATCAGGGCACACCCTGATCGGTTTGGTGATCGATTAGGGAACACCCTGATTGGTCTGGTGACCGATCAGGCGCCTTGGTTGAGTAGAAGTTGATGGTTCTGCCTTCAGCTGATGGATCGGTCAAGGTGACCGATCCCCAATACTTGATCGGTTAGTGTGACCGATCAGAGAGTCATTAGATAGATCAGGACGTGACCTGATCGATCAGGACCTTCACTGATCGGTCTGGTGACCGATCAGTGTCTGAACTTTAATTTGAAATCGATGTCAGACACTCTGATCGCGTCTGTTTTCTCTGCGTTTTCTCTGATACACTGTCGATTTATTTGTGATACACTTTGCTAAGCTTCTGATGAGTGTGCAGGTAACACAGGGAGGATTCAAACAATGGAGAAGAGCCAACTGGGGACTTTCCTTGGTGCAAGTTTGTCTGTTTACTAGTTTTAGGTCTCAACGGCTTCTGGCGCGCAGCTGGCGACTGACGGAGGCTCAGCTGGAGAGGTCTTCAGTGGACTGAGTGCTCAGGGAGTCAGGGGGTAAGGATGTGGCTCAGTGGATGCTGATGGAGCCTGGTGATGGGAGCAGGAGCTTAAGATGAAGCTGGAAGCAGAGGAGCGGTAGAGAAGAGAATAGACAGAAAAATTGAGAAGAGTTTTTGCTGGGATGTTTTTTTGTGCTCTCTGTTGTTTCATGCTTGAGTGTTCTTGTCACATCCTTGTGAGCGTTCCTTCTTGGTGTCTCTGTACTTATTGTGTTATCCATCCGTAAGACAGCTTGTGGAGAGGTTTCTCCACCGAGAAGGTGGTTTTGATATCTGGGGTTCACCGGGGCTTGATCTGCCGACGATCAATGGATCACCCACCTCACGGGCACGCCAAGGAGTAGGGGCAAGCTATCCCCGAACCTTGTACATCCTCGTGTTAGCGTCAGTTTGCTTTCGTTCCCTGTTTTCTTTCTGTGTTGTTGTTTCCGCTGCTAATCTTTGATCGCAGAAAGAAGAGTTTCAAAGAGGGGAGTAATTTGAGTGTCTGGCTACATTCACCCCCCTCTATAGCCATCCAAGTTCCAACATTATTGTGATCTAATATGCTTACGGAGTGTGCAAGAAAAGTTCTAGGTACACTAGGCAAGAATTCCTGGCAAAGGGCTGGGCAAAGAAGTCCTGGTCGAGGACTGGGCAAGAAGACCTGACCAGATGTTGGGCAAAGAAGTCCTGGTCGAGGACTGGGCAAGAAGTCCTGGCAACGGGCCGGGCATCGAAGACCTGACCGAAAGTTGGGCAAGAAGACCTGACCGGAAGTTGGGCACGAAGACCTGGTCAGGTGGATTGGGCAAAAGTCCAACCGGAGGAGCCGGTTGGCAAAAGGTAAACTCTCCTGAGAGGAGTAGGCGAGGGCATGTTCCCCGTCAAGGGAACAGTAGACATCGGTTCGACCTAGGGTTCCATTTGGGAGACCCGAAGTCAGAACCAAGACAGCTATGACTGTAATGACTAACTTACTTTGCTTTCTTGTTTTGGAACTAACCTTGGTTGCAGGAAACAAAGGGGTGTGTTTCTGCAGCGTGGGGGCCCTAATGGAGTGGGGCGCCTAACTGGGGCTAGGCGCCCGTAAGGATACGGGTGCCCCAGTGCAATGGCAAAAACCAGAACATCGAAGCAAGCTGCCACGAAGCCTGTGGACTGAGTTAGCTCAGGCGCCCGTGAGGTCACGAGCGCCCCCATCATAATTTCGATACTATATAAATTAATCATTTTTAAATAGTATCCTTAAACTATATAAATTAATCATTTTTTAATTATTTAAATATAATTTCGATACTATCAATAATTTGTTCACGTAATTATTATTATATTTTAAATAGTGATATAATTATTATTATATTTTAAATATAGTATTAAAATTAATTTTTTTATAATTTGAATATTTGAAAAAATATATAAAATTAATAAAAAAATAAAAAATAATATAATTTATATAAATATAATATATATATATATATATATATATATATATATAATTCTGAAAATGTACAATATGATTGAAATTTTATAAAAATATAAAATTTTATTTAAAAATAAATATTAGTACAATCAGGTAAAGTGGCAATCAGGTAAAATGTTATATTATTTAAGGATATAAATATTATTTTTTAATGTTATATCATAAATAAAAAAGCAGAAGCAGGTAGAAGCATCAAATTCTTGCTTCTAACTTCTGAGCAAAAGTAACAAAAGCTAAAGCAGAATTTAGCCTTCCCCAACACTCAAAAGTGATTCTGTGTAGCCAGAATCTAAAAAGCAGGTAGCAGAAGCTCTCCCAAACACTCCCTTAGTGATATCAAATATTGAGAAATCCAAATATCCCAGGTCCATCAGTGGATTTTGGCAAAAACTCACTGATAGACCTAGAAAAGTTTGATTACAATAATTTCAAATATTATGAGTTTATAGTGTTGTAAAAATTCGAATTATGCTATCCAATGTGTATTTAGGGTATTTCAATAGAGATATACAATTCAATTTAATTTACCTTTAAACAAAAAAATGATTAATGAGATTTTTCCAACCTCGGGTGACCGGCCTGACCTTATAGAAGTTCCACCGGCCGCTAGGGTAAATCGGGAAGCGCTTGCGGCGGGCTGTCCAGAAGCCCAACATCCCAGGGTTCGTGCCCCATTTGAAGGAAAAATTCCTGCAAATACGCCGTAGCTGGGGATCGAACCGTAGATGTCAGTGATAACGACTAGTCACCCTTCCGTTAAAAAGCTTAAATATATCCTACTATTGAAAAACATTTAGAAAGTCCCTTAACACACATTGGATAACACAATTCGAGTCTTTCGAACACTATAAACTCATAATATTTGAAATTGTTGAAATCGAACTTTTCTAGATCCATAAGTGAGTTTTCTCCAAAACCCACTGATGGACCTAGATAGGGTAGAGTTAGGAGAAGGTAATTATGGTGTTAAAACTTAGTCTTAACCAATAGCAATGCTCTTCTTGTGTTGTGTTACTTGGCATGGAATAATGCATCATGTAGCGATTGTAGCATATTTAGACTGTCTTTTTTATCTCACATCTTTATCTTTTTATTTTTTTATCTTTATATCTTATTATCTATCTTAATATTTTTTCATATTTATATTTTAATTTAATTTCTATTATATTTATTTCTTATATATTTAATATATAAAAACTCTATTTATTTATTTATATTTTATACTTTCTTTATTTTTTATTATTTAAGTATTTATATATTTTATATTTATATCTTTATTTTTTTTGACTCTTTATATATTTACTTCATCTTTCTCTATTTTATATTTATTATTTTATAATTTATTCTTATTATTTATTTTTCTTTACTTATATTATTTATTTTACTTTATTGTTTATTCTTATTATATCTTTATTTAAATCTCTATTTTTTATATTTTATTTTATTTATTTTAGTTTATCTTTTTTTTAATTTTATATCTGAAACTAGTATCTAATCTAATTTCAGATCTTGAAAAAATTAAAGATTGCCTAATATATCAAAACTATTATATTTTATATATCTTTTTTTATTTTTATTTTGTACATATTTTTCTAGATTAGATTGGATTTCAGACCCAAAGAGGGTCTGAAATAATTCATTTAAGGCCCTTTTTGGGCCTAAAATCAAATATTTCTGGCCCAAAGAGGGTCTGAAATTAATTCATTTCAGACTACAAACTACAAACTCTTTACATATTTACTTATCTTTCTCTCTTTTATATTTATTACATTATTATTTATTCGTATTATATATTTTTTTACTTATATTTACTTTATTCTTTATTTTTATTATATCTTTATTTAAATCTCTATTTTTTTATATTTTACTTTATTTATTTTGCTTTATTCTTTTTTTTAATTTATATATGAAGCTAGTGTCTAATCTTGTTTCAGATCTTGAAAAAAATTAAAGAGGGTCCGATATATCAAAACTATTATATTTTATATCTTTTCTTATTTTTATTTTGTCTATATTTTTCTAGATTAGATTTGATTTCAGGGTGCTCCAGTGAGCGGATCAAGGGAGGACGAAACTCTTAATTATTATTTTCACTGCAACTCTATTCTTTTCACCGCTTTTGTAACACCCAATAATTTTCGTGAATTATTAGGAATTTTTCTGATTTTTCTAGCATTTTTTTGAATTAAAATAAAAAGAAGAAAAAAAGGGGTCAAGCGGAGGTTTGATCCGGCGACCACAAGGCAAAGCAAGCCCTAAGGGCGTCCGGATAACCAGAAGGGCGGGGGTATCAAGCAGAGAAAGGGATGAAGCCAATTAATGTTATAGGTAAGTTAGGCTTTTTCATGAAGAGGTATTTAAACTTCCGCTTAAGTTGTGTTAAGACCCGATTAGGTTTTTGGAGGCTGCGCGAACAGGGGGTTTGGGGGCTGCGAAAACAAGGGTTTTCTTCCTCCTTTTTCTTCCTCTTGAGTGGAGAACCTAGGGCTTCTTCCCTAGGGCCAAGGAGTGGAGTTTCCTCGCAAGGAAGAGAAGAGGAGTCCTACGCTAGGTTTTTTTCGAAATACTTAGTGAGTTTTCTTCAAGAAAAAGGGTAAGTAAATCACTCACCTGCAATAGAAGTAGTTTCGTATGTAGATTCTCGTTGTAGAACCGTAATTTTGTGATCTAAGTGCATACTTTGAGAATATTATCTTATTGTGTGATTTAAGTTTCTAAAGAATATATGTTCTTATCATAGAACTTGAATTTGAGTAGGTTCGTATGTGTGATCTAAGTATGATAAGACCAAGTTCTTGAAAAGTCCCAAAAATGAGTTTTGGGTTAAGGGCACGCAAGGTGCTCGATGAAAGTTCCAAGTAAGAAAGGTAAAGTTTGTAGTGCAAAATTTATGCAAAAAGAAAGATAGCTTGATAAGTATAAGCATATTGAGTAAGAAAGTATTTTACTTTTGTAAAGTGACATGTATCGGGCAAATGAGAGGCCCACAGAAAGTTAGAAGGAGCTCTAATAGGGTGCGGTGGCTAGCTACCCCGAAACCTATTAGGGATGCGCGCATTGGTACATTGATACCATGGTACAGTGTCAAGGCCTGAGAAAGTTGATTATTATTTTGAAGTATATGAGTATATGTAAGTGTTTCAATTTCCTTGAGTGCATGTTTTTGGTTATGTATGTTGACATGGTTATGTTATAAGCATGTTAAAGAGAAAGAGCAAAGAAGTTAGTGTTTTAAAGTATGGAAATGTATCATTAGTAAGTTTCAAAAGAAATCATGAGCATGTTAAGTTTGCAAGTGTTTTGATGCTAGTAAATGTTTTCAAGCATGATTGAGCATGATAAGTGTATGAAAGTTCCTATGTGCAAGTATTTCCAAGTGCATGTATTTTGAAGCAAGCATTCTTGAAAAGAGCATGTTTATCATTAATCGCATGGATTTGTGAGTTAGGATTTACTTACTAAGCAAATCGCTTATTAGTTGCATTTCCTTCTATTGCAGATAAAGGTAAAGAAAAAGCATAAGCTAAGGAGGCGAACGAGACTTGCATTGATGTTCAGTGGCGGCGGAACCGTGGAAGAGATCTTTGGGTTAAGTCTTATAGAAACTTGTGGTTTGTGTTTTGGATTGGTAGAACATAAGGATTTTGTTTAAACTTTGCATAAAGACAAAGTTGAGTACAAACTCTAGTATAGATTTCAGATGCTTTGATAGTTTATTAAATTTCGTAGAAATCCTAATTGCGAGTTAATGGATTTGTTTTGGGTTGCTAAGATGTTTATAAAACTAGTATAGAGTATAAATTTGGAGTTATTTAACTATATGCTTTGGAAGAGTATGAATTATGGACCCTTGAAAGGAGTTCCCAAGTCTGAAACTGCAGTTTTCAGGCGTGCCAGTCGACTGGTTCAGAACCAGTCAACTGCCCTATCGAATAGAACCTTCTGTTCGATGCACCAGTCGACTGCCATGAGGCCAGTCGACTGGTGCCGGGCACAGAAAGTTTCTGTGGCTGACACCAGTCGACTGGTGCCGGGCACAGAAAGTTTCTGTGGCTGACACCAGTGAAATCAATGCAATTTGACTAAGGTTCCTAAAAGCTGATCTAGTCTGAACCCTTAGTTCTGGATTACCTAAGATTTGATTAGTTGGGTGGTCTGAGCTAACTCGTACAGTTCTGGGTTGGTTAGGTTCAGTTTCAGGTGTGGGTTCAGTTAGATCATCGTTTTGGTCCTCAATTGGCCTTTCATCAGGGTCAGTACTGGATCTAACAAAGTCAATTGGTTGGTAGGTGGTTTGATCAGAGTTATTTGGGTCAGATTTTTCATCAAATTTTACATTTGTAGTTTCTTCAATTTTTAGGGTAATTTTGTTATAAACTCTATAGGCTCTACTGGTAAGGGAATAACCTACAAAGATACCTTCCTCAACCTTAGAAGTAAATTTTCCTAAGTGTTCTCTAGTATTTAAGATATAGACTTTACATCCAAATACTTTAAGGTATTTAATGTTAGGTTGTTTGTTATAATAGATTTCAAAAGAGGTCTTTCCTAGGTTTTTAATTAGAGTTATTCTATTTTGTACATAACAAGCTGTACTAACAGCCTCAGCCCAAAGGTATTTAGGTAAGTTGTATTCATTAAGCATTGTTCTAGCTGCTTCTTGTAGTGTTCTATTTTTCCTTTCTACAACTCCATTTTGTTGAGGTGTTTTAGGGCAAGAGAATTCGTGATGGTAGCCTTTTTCTAGACAAAATTGATTAAATTTGTGATTTTTGAATTCTCCGCCATTATCGCTCCTAAGTCTTTTGATTTTAATCCCTTTTTCATTTTCTGTTAATTTACAAAATTGAGTGAGCATATCAAACGTTTCATCTTTATTTTTTAAGAATTTTACCCAGGTAAATCTTGAATAGTCATCTATAATTACTAGGCAGTATAGGTTACCATTAATTGATTTAACCCCATGTGAGTCAAATAGGTCTAGGTGAATTAATTCTAGAATTGACTTGGTTTGAGTTTGATTAGTTGGTTTGTGGGTTGACCTAGTTTGTTTTCCTTGTTGACAAGCATTACATAAGGTTGACTCAAGGTTAGATAACTTTGGTAGGCCTCTAACTAAACCATTTAGTTTAGGTAGTTTTCTAAAGTGAGTGTGTGAAAGTCTCCTATGCCAGAGCCAAGTCTCATCCTTATGGGTTAAGAGGCAGTTTTCTAAGGGACAGGTTAACTTAATTTCATAAATGTTATTGTGCCTAAGTCCTCTAAGTGTGATGTTTGGGTTGTCATTGTGTTTGATCAGACATTCATTGGATAGGAACCTAACCTTATAACCAGTGTCACACAATTGGCTAATGCTTAGTAAATTGAAGTTGAAATTTTCAACAAGTAATACATTTGTTATTATGAAATCAGACTCAAGTTCAATATTGCCTAGGCCAATTACCTTAAGTTTACCGTTGTTTCCAAAAGCAACAGTCCCTAGTCTTTTGTACTTGAGTTCTGTAAATTTGGTGGGATCCCCAGTCATGTGTCTGGAGCATCCACTGTCAATGATCCATTTATTTTCCTACAGTTAAGTAAACGGTTTAGACCTAGGTTGAGTTTTTGAAAAAATCTAAAAAGATTTAAACACTTGAGTTTGAATTTTAAATTTGAGTTATGTTAAGTTTGACTTTGAATTTGATTTTTATTTTCGAATTTGAATTTGAATTTGAATTTTAATTTTTGAAATTGAATTTTAATTTGAATTTTAATTTTAATTTTTGAATTTGAATTTGAATTTTAATTTGAATTTTAATTTTAATTTTAATTTTTGAATTTTAACTTTAATTTTAATTTTAATTTTAATTTTAATTTTAATTTGAATTTTGAATTTTAATTTTTGAATTTGAATTTGAATTTTAATTTTAATCTTAATTTTTGAAATTGAATTTTAATTTTAATTTGAATTTGAATTTGAATTTTAATCTTAATTTTTGAAATTGAATTTTAATTTTAATTTGAATTTGAATTTTAATTTTTGAATTTGAATTTGAATTTTAATTTGAATTTGAATTTTAATTTTAATTTGAATTTGAATTTTAATTTTAATTTTAATTTTAATTTTAATTTGAATTTTAATTTTAATCTTTGAATTTGAATTTGAATTTTAATTTGAATGTTGAGTTATCAATCAATAATTTGAATTTGGTTATCCTTATTCATCTCACTCGGTCTAAGTCATCAATCAAGGGAGTCCTATGATTTTGTGAGATGATTTTGAGTTTGTTTAGAAAAGTTAACTTGACCTTGTATTAGATCCAAGTTCAACAAGTAGTAATTTAAAAGTACACTTCAATAATTGGCTTCCAGGCCATGGCGAGGCACAGTGGCCTTCTTTGGCCGAAGCCTTATTGGAGCAACAACCATTTTCTAGGCAAAGCCGCTTACAGAAGTTGGACTTTTAACTTACTCATTGAAAACCCTGGTACTAAATAGTACAAGAGTCAAATTAACTTTGAAGCTAGTCCTAAGTGCCACCTGGGCAGCGGCTGATTTTAAGGTGCCAACTAGTTTGGAGCCTCCCCCTAAATTGTAGACTGGGTGTCCAGGGTCAATGTAATGGATGTCCCTTTTTGGGACATAAAATTGATTCTGACCTACTTGCTTTGTTAGATAAGCTTTCGGAACCCACGCTTTTCGTTGATTTTTGCGGGGGTAGATAAAGGAGATAAAGGATCTTTGGGACGATCTCGATTTATATCCTATCCCAGATTTGTTATACATGCCCTTTTGTGATCCAAGAATAAGGTCAAGGTTCTTGGATCGGGTTGTGAAAGTTGCTAGTAGATCCTTAAGTTTTAGGACTTCGCCCTTTAGGGTTGAGTTTTCAGTTTCAAGCTCAATTAATTTTTGATTTTGAGTTTGTTCAGTTAATGTTCTGGTATTAATTAATTGCTCCTTAAGGTCTTGATTTTCCTTAAGGAGCTGGTCATTTCTAGATTCAGATGCAAGCAATTTTTTATTCAAGACAGAAATAATTTTAAAGAACTTTTCATTCACTGTATCTAAATATACCTCAGTAGAGCCGTCTGAAAATAGTCCGATCTCTTGGCTCGACTCGTATTCAGAATCTTCGTCGTGCTCTGAGTCTGACCCGGGTCTGGTTGCCATTAGTGCGAGATAGTTTGAGTTCCTTGGTGGTTCATCGTCGGAGTCGTCTGTGCTGTCGTCCCAAGTGGCTTGAAGAGCCTTCTTCTTCTTATTCTTCTTGGGTTGATTCTCCTTTTTGTAGGGGCATTCGTGTTTGAAGTGTCCTTTTCTGTTGCAACCAAAACAGGTTATTTTACTTTTGTCTTCACTACTGGTAGGCTTCATTATCCTCTGGAGGTCCTTTCTTGAGAACTGGTTTTTCTTTTTGGCGAAGACCTTTCTTACTAGGTTGACCATTTGTTCCTCATCATCTGAGTCTGAGTCTGACTCTTCTTTTAATTCTTGAATTTTCTTGTTTAACTTGCCATCTTTTGAGGAACCTGCAAATAAGGCAAATCCTTTCTCGGCCTTGGCGTTAGTCTGTTCGTGCAGTTCTAATTCACAAAACAATTCATCTAAATTAATTTTAGAAAGGTTCCTAGAAATTTTATAAGCATCTATAATAGATGCCCATAGTGAATTTCTAGGGAATGCATTTAAAGCGTACCTTATGATGTCTCTGTTTTCTTGTTTGTGCCCGATTAGGTGGAGTCCATTTAGTATGTCTTTGATCCGGGCGTGGAGTTGGCTTGCAGATTCTCCTTCCTGCATTTTTATATTAAATAACTTATTTAAAAGTAAATCCCTTTTTGTTACCTTGGCATCAGAGGTGCCTTCATGTAGTTCAATTAGTTTGTCCCAGAGCTCTTTGGCAGATTCAGTTGGGCCGATACGGTTCAATTCCTCTTTTGTTAGTCCACACTGGAGGGTGTTCTGCGCCTTGTACTCAGTCTGGGCCTTTCTCTTCATATCAAGGTTCCATCTATCAGGCTTCAGTGGGGCATTGTTTCCCTCGTCCATTGGTGGTTCGTAGCCAGATTGCACCGCGAACCATTGATCCATGTCGGTCTTCAGATAAACCTCCATCCTTCTCTTCCAGTAGGGAAAGTCTTCCCCATTAAAGAGGGGAGGGCGGGCAGTGCTATAGCCTTCACCTTGAGCCATCTGAAATAGACTACACAAAAACTTGTCCCAAGACTAGGTCTTGGATTAGCAGTGTGGTGGGAAAAGGAGAAGAGAGAGAAAGAGTGACTCGAAATGGTGTTGCACCAAATTCGAGTAAAATCAAACGAACGAAAAAAATAATCCAAATCTAGGCAACAATACCTAATTTAGATCAAGTGTAGCGAAAAACCAAAACTCGAAAAAAAACTGGATTTCCCCCGGCTCTTATGGTGGTTGCACCGATACAGAGCGAACCTTGCTCTGATACCACTTGTAGGATCGATGCACGTGAGAGGGGGGGTGAATCACGTGACTTTTAAATTTAAATCAGAGTGCTTTAAAAAGCGTGCACAGCGGAAACGAAAGAAACGAAAAACAAACACAAAAACACGAACGATTTTTACTTCGTTCGGAGCCTTCGGCGACTCCTACTCGAAGGCCCAGGTCCCTCGGACCTTTCCGTTGGGCAATCCACTAATACTCTCTACCGGTAAACACCGATAGAGTAGGCGAGTACAAAGGAATTGAAAGTGTGACAACCCCACACTTTCAAGTAATTAAATGCAACAATCTATATATTTAAAAATTATCTTTTTACCGACGTCCGGAGTAGGTTGACTCTTTCGGGGCAGCTGGACGTCGTCGGCTCGAAGTGAAGCGTTTCCGGAGCAAGGCGCGAGCGTAGAAGAACTTGGAGGCTTTGAAGAAGTGTTGTTCTGAAGAAGAGGGTCGAGGGCCCTTTATATAGGGCTGGGGGCGCCCTGGATGCTCGGGGCGCCCCCCCACGTGGCTTTCGATCCGGCGAGCCCTCTGGTCAAGGCTGATCTCTGCTTCTTCGGGATCACCTTTGACTGGGGCGCCCGACGCGCGCGGGGCGCCCGGTTTGACCGGTCAAGGCTTCATCTTCTTCGCGAGGGTGAGCTGCTGCAGCTGCCAGTGGCGTGGCACAGTGGGCGCCCGCGACACGCGGGGCGCCCGACGCGCGCGGGGCGCCCGAAACATCCGGGGTGCCCCCAAATGTGCTGCTGTCGGGGCGTTTACTTGCTCTGCTGACTTTGGGTTGACTCTGGGGCGCCCGAAACATCCGGGGCGCCCTGCTCAGTTACTGCCTCACTCCTTTGAGGCTCTCTGAGCTGCAGAAACACAGTCCTTCGGTCCTGCATCCAGGGTTAGTCCAAAACAGCAATTAATAAGTTAATTTACACAGCCTTGGCTGTCTTGGTTCTGACTTTGGGTCTCCAAAATGGAGCCCTAGGTCGAGCCGACGCCTAATGTTCCCTCAAGGGGAACGCGTCCTCACTGGTTCGCTCCTCCAGTGACTTACCTCACTTACCTTGTGCAGCTCTACTTGACTTCTTGACCCACCAAGACTTCCTGCCAAGGCTCAACCACCTTGGTCTTCCTGCCAAGTCTCAACCAACTTGGTCTTCAGCCAGTTGTCAGGTCCCGCGGACCCAACTGGACTTCCCGCCAGGACTCAACCATCCTGGACTTCAGCCTGGTGTCTGGTCCTAAGTCTTTCAACCCTGCACACTTAGTAAAGGGGTTAAACACTAACAACCCTAACTTTAACCACTTTGTCATACATCAAAACCCGAGTTTGACCGTTAGTGCAAACTGCACCAACAGAACCGACGCCTATTATTCCCTCGACGGGGAACGCGTCCTCACCTACTCCTCTCAGGAGAATTTACCTGTTGCCAACCGACTCCTCCGGTTGGACTTTTGCCCAGCAGTCCTTCGCCAGGTCTTCAGTACCAAGCAATCCTTCGCCTGGTGCCCAGCAGTCCTTCACCAGGTCTTCGTGTCCTGGCATTCCTTCGCCAGGTGCCTAGAAGTCCTTCGCTAGGGCTTTGTATCCTGCCATTCCTTCGCCAGGTGCCTAGCAGTCCTTCGCTAGGGCTTTGTATCCTGACATTCCTTCGCCAGGTGCCTAGCAGTCCTTCGCTAGGGCTTTGTATCCTGGCATTCCTTCGCCAGGTGCCTAGCAGTCCTTTGCTAGGGCTTTGTATCCTACACACTTAATGAGCATGTTAGATAAACATTACCTCTTAACTTTTGAACCCTTTGCCATTATCAAAACACAGGTTCGACTTGGGTGCTGTCTGCACCAACAATCTCCCCCTTTTTGATTTATGGCAACCCGATTCAAAAAGTTAAGTTAATCAGAACAGATATAAAAGTTTAGTTTCCTCCCCTGGAAGGAATCTCGCCCTAGGTTTTTCAAAGGTTCGTGGGGTTTTGAAAAAATTTCTAAGTCAACATGATGGAATTTATTTTTCAGAAACTTAGAACAATTTTCATAAGAAATTTTTAGAAAATTATTTTCCAAAAATACATTTTGATTGGGCACTTTGGAAAATTTATACTTAACAAGTTTCAGGTCAGTAGAAAAGAAACATCTTCTGAAGTTTTAAGTTCTTTGAGCCATGGCTTAAGTTACTTAGCAAAACTTACAACAGCTTGAGTTTTAAGTACTTAGAATTTTTTTTTGAAAAATAGCTTAAGTTTTAGGTACTTAAAATTTTGAAAAACAGCTTGAGTTTAAGTACTTAAAAAGATTTTTGAACGCAACTTGTTTTGAAAATAGCTTAAGTTTAAGTACTTAAAAAGATTTTTGAACGCAGCTTGTTTTGAAAACAGCTTAAGTTTAAGTACTTAAAAAGATTTTGAAAAAAAACTTAGTACTTTTCAAAATAGATTAAGTACTTTTGAAACAGTATTTAAAGAAATAAAAATAGATTAAGTACTTTTTGAAGAAAGGATACAGTTTTGAAATTTAAAATTTTGAGAAAATTTTAAAGCTTCTCTCCTTTCCTATCTCTCTCCCTTTGCCATATATCAAAAAACAAAGCAGTATAGCAGAAAAAGGATAAATAAATTGCATAATGTGCTGTACTGAACCAATTCAAGATATAAACTAAACCAAAGCAATTTCAATTATCTCTGTAGGGTCCTGTCTAACCCAATTAGCTACTTACTAACTGTTATAAACAGTAGTTTTCGCTAGGGTTAATCAAGTTAAGTGTTCTGTTCAGTTAGATTTTTTAAACTTGACACTTGACCTGATTGCTGTTTAATTTGTATTTAGTGCCCCAATTACTGCAGATGCACTGATCTACATCTTGAATTAAGGCAAAGACCTAAGTATCTCAACCCATTCTAGGTTATCAGTCAAAAGTACCCTAAGGTGCTTGTGAGATGCTGGCTTCTAAATCTATAGGTGCATGCAATTCTAGGGTTGGGGCCTAGGCTAAGTCCATTTGCGAAAAAGCCCTAGTTTTGAAGGGGTAGTTTTAAAATAAAACTAAGTCGAAAAATGTATTTTTAAATTAAAAAAAAATTTTAACTAAGTGAAAGCTGATTTTGAAATTAAGTAAAGCAGTAAGAGAACCAAAAGTAGAGTTAACCTATTCTACTAAGCATAATCCTAATAAAGATCAGATAATCATGAAAAAGCAAATAGTCAACTCCATAAGTCAGCTGGTATGAAAGGGAACCAGCACAGTCATACAAGTCAAACATCAGTCAACCCTACTGAGTAGGGGCAGTCAAACAGTCACTAGTACAATGCTAATCAAATCTAGGAGGAGGGACTAGGATGATCAGAAGAGCTGGGCTACCACGCTCTGAGTAGTGACATCATCTCAGTGTATCGAGCGTCATCTACTTCTCGATCGGCTCTTCGAGCGTCCATCTGCTCGAAGTGGTAAGCCTCGACCTCCTCTCGGAGGCTGTGGAGCTCCGTCTGCATCTGAGTGAAGCGCTAGTCGATGGTCAGCGGTGGTGCCTCGTCTATGTGCTCACGAACCTCGGATGCCAGATCTCCGACATCGACCTCAACCTCCTCGTCAGAGTCGATCGGTGGTCCGGCTCGCTGGCGTCTCCACGACAAAACCCCGGTAGCCGAGACCTCTATACCGGCTAGGGAAAAGTTCCTAAATCCTATCTCGTCGAAATCGGTCATCGCGGTCATTTCACCTACGGTAATGTTACGACCGTGGTGATGAAGGATAGAGGTGATGATGTGGCAGAAGGGGGTGCGTACTCGACCCTGAGTGGTGACACTGGAGGCATGTAGGATGGCGTGGAACATGTGAAGGCCAATGTCACTGTCTAGGTGGTGGATCAAAGCATATAATAAGAATGTGTGAAAAGGTCGCATGGTCGCGACGTCCTGGGTGGATAAAGGTAGGAGGCAGCGGTCCAGAACTCTATACAGGGCGTAGTTCTGGACCTGAAGGTCGACGGACTGAAATCGTCTAGCTACGGGATTTCTAGCTTCCCTATAGAAGTAGGAGTGGAGAGTGTCTAGGGTAATGTGAGAGTAGGGAGCATTAAATGGAGGATCCCTAGGAGGATAGCAACAAAAGGTGGACTGAGAGAATCGTAGTCCAAGAAATCGGTTAAGTAAGGAGGGTGTGATGGATAGAGGCATCCCTTGGACTGTGGTGACAAAGCTGAGCTGATCTTGTCTGACTATATTATTATAGAATTCTGCACATAAGGTTGTATTAATAGGATGAGTGCAGAATACTAGGTTATCGAGTTGGTAAAAGTTTATAACATTCATTGCCAAGAGACAAGATTGGGTGAAGAATTGTCTATTGAGATAACTAGTTTTTATGGGCTTATATGTTGTTTGAGCAAACTTATTACAAAGTTCTAAAGTTGGGAACCTAGGATCGACACTAGGTTCGGTACCGGGGTTTGCTTGGTTTGCTCGGCGTTTTCTAACATTATAAAGAAATTGCACTTAAGGAAAATTAAAAATTAATTTAAATGCAAATAAACTATACCGGGCGGCAGCTTGGGGAGCCATTGTTGAGGATGAGAGCTTGAGAAGGTTGCAAGGTCGCCTTGGAAAGAAGGGAGTTGGAGAGTAGAAGAATTTTGGGTGTGGAGAGAAGAATGGGGGCATGGATCCCTTTTATAGGCCATTGCCGGGCGCCCTGGAGGGAGAGGGTGCCCCGGTGTAGAAGGGCACCCGTGAGGGTGAGGGCGCCCCCCGTAGTGCTGAGCACTGGGCTGCAGCTGCTTTTGGCAGCTTTCTGTTTTTGACCGCTTGTATGGGGGCGCCCGCGAGGACCCGGGCGCCCTGGTCAGCAAGGAGTGGCAGACTTTCTGCCATTCAGTGAGACTCGGGGCGCCCGAAAGGGTCTGGGCGCCCTCAATAGCTGCTTTTGCAGCTTTTTGCCTTGAAGGAGATAAAAAGAAGGTGGGGGCGCCCGAGGGTTCACGGGCGCCCCGGATAGACCAGATTGACTTGTTTGACTGCTTTTGACCAGATTTGACATGTTTGACCAGGTTTGACTGATTTTGTCTAATTTGACCAGGTCAATTTAGTTCTAACTTACAAGGTTTAGTGTTTGTACTTGACAAAAAAACATATCAGATGAGATTTAGTTAAATTAAACCTAGCTGCTTCATCCAATCTAGGGTTATCAATCACGTTTGCCTTATGGGTTTTGTGAGACAGGTTTTGGTAGATAGAATTATTTTGAAAAATTATGATTTATTAAAAAAATTGAATTAATTTTGAAAAACAGTTGATTTTGTGTTTGAAAAAAAATGTTTGAATCTACAATTAACTGAAAATTTGTGTTAGATTCGAATTTGACAAAGAATAATTTGAATTTGAATTTCAAAAATCGGCTTCCAGGTCTTGGCGAGGCACTAGGCCTTCTTTGGCCGTAGCCTTATTGGATCATCAACCCTTTCCTTGACAAAGCCTTTTAATGAAATTTCATTTTTAAAACTACTTTTTGACAAAATCTGGTCTAACTAGTTTGGGTCTTGGATCGGTAGCTTCGGCTAGTTTCACCAGTCTAAAGAGACCAAGTAGAGTATACTTGACCTTATTAGAATTGGCTTCCCTAACGTACTATCATCTCACCGCCATCCAATACTATATTGTTCAAATTTCAGTTAAGTTGGTTCAGTCCTTAACTAACCATTCCTAAGTCTAAGCATGGTAAATTGCAGAAATTAAATAAACAAGCAATCATGCAATTTCAAGCAAGAAAGGAATTTTATTTAATTATACAAATTGTTTTTAGTTTGGCTCCCCCTGGACTAAAGCCACGGTAATGGTTTGGCAAGATATGGATCTTGTCCTTGGGGATCCAATACTGATTTGATCCAGTTTGTTTGTTCAGGCACAGTTTGGGTACCCATGCCTGAACTTTAGGTCTGCACTGGTTCAGTACAGCATAGTAGGATCTTTGTCTAGACTTGGTTCGGTAGCCTAACCCGGATCGATTTAGAACCGACTTCTGTTTTCCAAGAATCATGTCAAGACCCTTGGAACCAGAAGTGAATCGTTCTAAGGCAGCTCTAAGATCCTTAACTTGAGTTTTCAAGAAAGAGTTCTCTGATTCAAGTTTTTCAACTTGAGCAGAGGTTCCTTCTTGAACCTTCTCAGTTAAGGGTTCAGAGTCTGCCCCCTCTTTCAGGAGTTTTACTTCCTGTCTGAGTGACTCGACTCGGATTTTGGCTTTCGCCAAGTCTCGAGAAAGATAAGAAATTAATTCACATAATTGTAATCTAGAAAACCCACTTACAGTGATTTTACCATTTCTGAAAACATGAGTTTTCCGTCGTTCTGCTCTGATTCTGACTCGGTCTTGAGTTCTTCGGAGGCAGTCAGGGCTAGCAAGTTTTACTGGGGGTGTCTCTTCTTCTTCTTCTGAGGAAGATTCGTCCCATGTTGCTTGGAGTGCTTTCTTCCTTCTTATCTTCTTGGTCTCCTTTAGATTCGGACACTCCGTCTTGTAGTGACCCTTCTTCTTGCACTCGTAACAGGGTCACGTTTGGTTTGTTCTTGTCATTTGAGGGTTCAGCTGGTTCTTCCTTTCTTCGGCTGGCTTTCCCTCACTGTCTTCTGAGTCTGAATCTGAATCAGACTCGGGTGCAGGTTGAGGCTTCTTCTTGATTGTCTTTCCAGCTTTACCTGCAACAAAGGCAATGCCCATTCTCGGCCAGATTGCAGTTAGTCTGCTCATGTAATTCAAGTTCAGAAAAAAGTTCATCTAACTTGATTTTGGAAAGATCCCTAGAAACTTTATAAGCATCTACCATAGATTGCCACAAGGTGTTTCTTGGGAAAGCGTTAAGGGCATACTGTAGGATCGGGTTGGTCCGGCTAGAGGGGGGTGAATAGACGGTTAAGAAATAAAACAAGAGGGCACTCGTCTTTAAGAAAAAACTTGGTTGCAACTTGGTCGTTGCTTCCAAGACGGTTAACGCTCAATCAGAAAATCTCCTTGTGGCGGAGAAGCCTTACAGCTGAAGCACACTTAGACTTAAAGAAATTACAGAAAGAATGACTTGAATTTCTAAAGCAAACCTCTAAGTCTATTTATAGCCTAAGAGAATAAATCTGGATTGTTGATTGTTGATCACTTTTCTCTTGGTCGTTGATCCATGGATGTAATCTGGATGGTTGATCTTGGATGGGATTAAACTGCATCCATTGGATTTGATTAAAGGATAATATAATATTATCCCTTTAAGTTTTAATTATTTAATTAAAAACTTTATCTTCCTTGCTCGAGATGATTGTTGTAATATTCATCTCGCTGTTGAATCTATAAGTAGCAATATCGCCAATACTTAATTGCCAACGCCCTTCATCCCAGTTGGTAAATGGATTTGTGTATTTGGTGGAGGACTTGGGTCGATCCTTCTTTGGCACCAAAACTTTTCTTTTTTTTTTTTTGGGCGAATTTTCTCATTTCTTTCACTTCTTTTGGGCGCTTGGACTAGTCTTTTTGATTCTTCGTCTTCTGGGGTGATTTCCGGCCAACCGAAGTTAGGCTTACCCGAACCCGACTCCGGCCTTTCGCCCCTCGAGCGTACTTCCTCCCGGCTTTTCGTCCCTCGGACGTCGCGCACGCCCTTCTCGTTCCACCGGCGTACTCTTCCGCAGCTTCCGCGTCCCTCGGATTGCACCGAGCCCGTCGGCTCGCTTTCCCGCGCAATCCTTCTCGTCCGCCACGTCTTACGCTCGACTTCTTCCATACCTAAGCTCCTGCACACTTAGCAGGGGATCAGTAAACCAACCAGGACCCAACTAACTTGGTGGATCACATCAAAACTAACCGGGGGCACCAACAATCTCCCCCTTTTGATGTGCATCAACCCAAGTTTAATTAGGGATAAACCAAAAAATAAGGAATTTAGTAAAACTAAATTAAGCAGTTAAGCATAGGAAAAAATATTGACATGCAAAACTATCATCTCCCCCTGAACTTCAGGCTACTCTCCCCCTTTGATTACAGCAAAAATAGGGAAAGAAACTAGGGAAAGGAAAAATATTAATATCAAACACTTTTTGATTTAGTAATTCGAAATTTAATTTTTTAAAATTCTAAAATTGACTTATAAAATTAAAAAAATTGACAGATTCATCATCTGATGTAAAGATTCTAAAAATTTGGATCTGGTCAAAATATCTTTTTATCGATTTTTTTTTAAAATAAAAATCTGATTTTAGTAAAATATTTACAGAAAATTGAAATATCAATTAAAAAATCTGAAATATTTTGTATACAACCGATGATAGGTATATAGGGTTGTACAAAAAAATTTTTAATTTAAATTCGATCAACAAGTCTAGAAATGAATTAAAACTCAACAGAATAGAATTTTTGAAGAAAAAATATTTAAAAATTCAAAAATTGCTTCAAATATTCGAATAAAAATTTATTAAATTCTTTTAATTATATCTAAATCATGAAAAAATCAGATCTGAGAAAATAACTTTGTTTTCTATTTTTAATATTTAAGATTCGAATTTTGAACATAAAATCATGAAAATTCGAAACGTGTTAAAAAAAATCTGAAAAAAATTCTTCGTAGATAGACAACAAGATTATGCATTTGGAAAAGTTAGAGATATAATTTTTATTTAGTAACAATTAATCAAAACTAAATTTCCTAATATAAAAAATATCAGATAATTAAGCGCATATGTAATAGCAAGAAAAATAATCAACTTAAAATAGACTTTGGAACCCAAAATAAGTTCCTATCTACAGGGTTAATTAAAAATCTAGGAGGAATATAGTTCTTGGTCACTTTTCTAAGTTGACCCCTGTGATTTTTAACATACCAATTCAGATTTTCAGGATAAAAATTCTTTTTAGTTCTTAAACATGCAATATCATTTTCTAATTTTTCTACTAAATTTTTTAAATTTTCATTCTCTATTTTCAGTTGGTCAGATAGATCAGATGAGAATTGAGTGACTAATTTTTCTTTTAATTCAGAGTTTGCTATTTCTAATTTATTCATCGACTTTAGCATTGATTTTAGTATAGAGTAAATTCGAGCAGGTGGAAGTAGGCATACCTCACTTCCGGGTTCAGTTCGAAGTTAGGGATTTCCCCTTCGTTGCTACTTTCTTCGTGGTACTTTCTTCATCTTCATCTTGGTGACTTGCCATCAATGCAAGTCCAACGAATTCTTCGGCTTCCGATTCATCTTGACGAAGTCTCATCCCAGGTAGCTTTTAGTGCCTTTTTCTTCTTTGGCTGGTTCTTGAGTTTGGGGCACTGATCTTTCAGGTGTCCCTCCTCGTTGCAGTTGTAACATCGGATCGTGCGTTTCTTCTTTCTCTGCACCTTTTTAGAGCGATTAGTATTAATGAATTTACAT
>JAGFNQ010001557.1:103984-143144 GCA_024364735.1 Boesenbergia rotunda
TTTTACCTTAGCATGCAATCTCGCAACAGATTCTCCATTTTCTATCCGGAGATTTGTTAGTCGGTTTCGAAGAACATCTCGTCGCGCCAGCTTTGCCTCCGAGGTGCCTTCGTGCAGTTCGAGAAACTTTTCCCAAAGTTCCTTCGCCGATTCGTACTTACCGATCCGGTTGACATCTTGCTCTGGGAGGACGGTCAGCAGATGGAATTTTGCCTTTCCGTTGGCAACTGCGTCTACTTGCTCCTTATTTCAGGAGTCAGGATCCTTGATCTTTCCTTCATTATCTTTTGGAGCTGCATAGCCATTTTTCATAATAATTAATAACTCATAATCAGTAACAAAAAATACCTGCATCTTCCGTTTCCATGCCGCGAACTCCCCCTCAAATTTAGGCGGGTATATTGCTAGTCCAACCATCTTAAAATTTGCTGCAGTTGGCGGTTAGTCCTTCTGCGGCGGCCTGGCTCTGATACCACTTCTAGGATCGGGTT
Organism: Boesenbergia rotunda; assembly: GCA_024364735.1. Lineage (NCBI taxonomy): Eukaryota > Viridiplantae > Streptophyta > Magnoliopsida > Zingiberales > Zingiberaceae > Boesenbergia > Boesenbergia rotunda. The sequence goes on from JAGFNQ010001557.1 coordinate 104,476, forward strand.
GGTCCGGCTAGAGGGGGTGAATAGACGGTTAAGAAATAAAACAAGAGGGCACTCGTCTTTAAGAAAAACTTGGTTGCAACTTGGTCGTTGCTTCCAAGACGGTTAATGCTCAATCAAAAAATCTCCTTGTGGCGGAGAAGCCTTACAACTGAAGCACACTTAGACTTAAAGAAATTACAGAAAGAATTGAATTGATAATTAAAGCAACCTCTAAGTCTATTTATAGCCTAAGAGAATAAATCTGGATTGTTGATTGTTGATCACTTTTCTTTTGGTCGTTGATCCATGGATGTAATCTGGATGGTTGATCTTGGATGGGATTAAACTGCATCCATTGGATTTGATTAAAGGATAATGTAATATTATCCTTTAAGTTTTAATTATTTTAATTAAAACTTTATCTTCCCTTGCTCGAGATGATTGTTGTAATATTCATCTCGCTGTTGAATCTATAAGTAGCAATATCGCCAATACTTAATTGCCAATGCCCTTCATCCCAGTTGGTAAGTGGATTTGTGTATTTAGTGGAGGACTTGGGTTCGATCCTTCTTTGACACCAAAACTTTTCTTTTTTTCTTTTGGGCGAATTTTCTCATTTCTTTCATTTCTTTTGGGCGCTTGGACTAGTCTTTTTGATTCTTCGTCTTCTGGGTGATTTCCGGCCAACCGAAGTTAGGCTCACCCGAACACGACTCCGGCCTTTCGCCCCTCGAGCGTACTTCCTCCCGGCTTTTCGTCCCTCGGGCGTCGAGCACGTCCTTCTCGTTCCACTGGCGTACTCTTCCGCAGCTTCCGCGTCCCTCGGATTGCACCGAGCCCGTCGGCTCGCTTTCCCGCGCAATCCTTCTCATCCGCCACGTCTTACGCTCGACTTCCTTCGTACCTAAGCTCCTGCACACTTAGCAGAGGGATCAGTAAACCAACAGGACCCAACTAACTTGGTGGATCACATCAAAACTAACCGGGGCACCAACACCTCCGTCAGTCGCCAGCTGCGCTAGTTGCCCGTTGAAACCTGAGAAGGAGAAACATCCAAACCTGCTGAAAGGAAAGCCTCCCATTGACCCTCCTTGAGTGTTTGAATCCTCCTGGGTCATCTACACACTTAGCAAAAGCTTAGCGCAACATATCAAATGAAATCAGCAGTGCATCAGAGAATCGGCAGAGAAAACAGACGCGATCAGAACGTCTGACAGCGATTTGAATTAAAGTTTACTGCTACTGATCGGTCACTAGACCGATCAGAGAGGACCCTGATCAGTCATCGGACCGATCAGGGTAAGCCCAGATCGATCAGGCTCCATCCTGATCGATCCACAGTGGGAATAGAGGAATCGCGAACTGACCCTGATCGGTCACTGGACCGGTCACCAGACCGGTCCAGCAGTCTGCTTGCCACAGACTACACGCCTGATCAATCACCAGACCGATCAGGGTGTGCCCTGATCGGTCTGGGGACCGATCAGAGCACCTCCTGACCGATCAGGCTCCAGCCTGATTGGTCATAATGAGAAACTCGCGACGTCTGATCGTTCACCAGAATGATCTGAATAGTATCCCTGATCGGTCACTAGACCGATCAGGAGCCGAACAGAAAGGTTCTCAGAGTCTCTGTATGCTCCCTAATCAGTCACCAGACCGATCAAACATAGCTAGATCGGTCACCAGACCGATCCACGAGGGAACTCCGTGCCAACTTCCCTGATCGGTCACCAGACCGATCCAGGCAAAGTCAAATCCACTCTAAGTCAAGAGAATGGGCTCCCAGTCTTCTCTGACTCGTGCTCAGTCCCCCGGACCAAGACTCCATGCCCAGCTTCACTCACCGGGACTTCATTCAACCTAGCTTCCCAAGCTAGGACCTGGTTTCACTCACCAGGATTTTCATCACTTAACCCTCCGAGTTAGGAATTTTCACACCTAACCCTCCAAGCTAGGACTTTTCCACACCTAACCCTCCAAGTTAGGAATTTTCACACCTAGCCCTCCAAGCTAGAACTTTTCACACCTAGCCCTCCAAGCTAGGACTTTTCACACCTAGCCCTCCAAGCTAGGACTTTTTCACATCTAACCCTCCAAGTTAGGACTTTTCACACCTAGCCCTCCAAGCTAGGACTTTTTCACACCTAACCTTCCAAGTTCGGACTTTTCACACCTAGCCCTCCAAGCTAGGACTTTTTCCATGCCAGCATGAGATCTCCCGATCCACCTGGACTTAATCCAAATTCAACCAAACTTAAATCGGTGTCAAACATGAAAACAACAATCAGGGTCAGACTGCATCAACAGGGTATTATTCCATTGCGGAAGAAGACTATATAAGGTTCTCTCTAGTCAGGTAATATAGTGTCAGCAAGTTCTTCGTCGATCTGAGCCACGACTCCCTCTTGGATGATGGGCTCATCCAATGTCCACGACGCTAAAGAACTTGCAAACTTGGCTAGTTCGTCAGCCTTAACATTATCCGCTCGGGAGATTTTCTGCAAAATTACTTCTATAAAAGTAGCTTTCAATTGATTGTATGCTATTACATACCTCCACAACCGTTCATTCCTAACCTCAAAATCTCCTTCTAGTTGTTGTGCCACTAGCTGATAATTTGAATATAATATAACCCGAGTGGCTCTAACCTACCTGGCGGCTTGTAGCCTAGCTAGTACTGCTTTATATTCAGCCTCATTGTTGGTGACTCAGAAATTGAGTAATATGGGAAATTATAATACATCTTCGCGAGGAGTTATCATTAGAATGCTAACCCCACTTGATCGTTGATTAGATGAACCATCAATATAAATTATCTAAACTTCCTCAGATTTAGGAATTGGAACTGTCTCGAGCATGAAAATAGCTAAAGCCTAAGCTTTGATAGCCGTTCGAGGTAAATACTTGATCTCATATTTGCTCAACTCAGTAGTCCACTTAATTAACCACCCAAATGCCTCAAGATTTGTGAGGACACGCCCGAGTGGACTATTAGTGAATACGACGATGGGATGTGCCAAGAAGTAAGACTTCAACCTCCGTGCTATTAAAACCAATGCATATGCTAGCTTCTCGAGGATGGTGTGCCGCGTTTCCGCATCTTTAAGAAGATGACTGAAAAATAGATAAGATATTGAATGCTACCTTCTTCCCGAACAAGTACTGAGCTCCCATAGTCTGTTCAGCTACAGATAGGTAGACAAAAGGGTCTCCCCTTCCAGCGGCTTATACAATATAGGAAGCCCAAATAAGTACGTCTTCAACTCCGTGACGACTTCCTCGCATTGAGCATCCCATTCAAATTTGACTGCTTTCTTCAAAATTTTAAAGAAAGGTAAAGTCTGATCTGCTCACTGGGATATAAATCTGAATAGAGCTGTGATCCTTCCATTAAGTCGTTGAACTTCTTTGAAGATGCTTGATGATGACATGTTCAAAATAGCCTACACCTTCTCCATATTTGTCTCAATTCCTCTTTCTGTCACCATGTACCCGAGGAAACACTCACTTTTCACCCTGAACAGACACTTAGCTGGGTTCAACTTTAGTCTGTTAGCTCGGAGGATAACAAATGTCTCCTCTAGGTCGGCAATCATATCTTTCCCTTTCTTGGTCTTGATCAGGATATCATCAACGTAGACTTCAATATTTAGACCAATCTAATGTCGAAATACCTTTTTTTATCATCCACTAATAGATTGCTCCCGCGTTCCTTAATCCGAAGGGGCATTGTAATAGTAGGTGTCATCGGCAGTCACAAAAGCTACTTTCTCCTTATCTTCCCAAGCTAGAGGAACCTGGTGGTACCCTTGGTATGCGTCCAGCACCGAGATAAATTCACAGCCGAAGGTTGAATCTACCAACTAATCAATGCGAGCAAGGGGTAACAGTCTTTAGGGCATGCTTTATTTAAATCTCAAAAATTAATACAAACCAGTCATTTTCCCCTGAGTTTGGGGACCAATACAATGTTTGCCAGCTAGGTCGGGAATTGCATTTCTCGAATATGTCCAGCTTGCAACAACTTTGCTACATCTTCCCTGATTATTTGGTCTTGTTCTGGAGCAAAATGCCTTCGTATTTGTCTTACTCGTCGAGCTTCTAGAGCGATGTGTAGTCGGTGTATAGCAAAAGTGGGAGGAACTCCTTTAATCTCGCCTGTGGCCCATGCGAAAACATCGTAATGATTGACCAAGTAGTTGATCATCCTATCTCTAAGTTCAGGGTTTAGATCCATGACGATTCTTGTAATTCCTCCCGATTGATGAGGATGGATCTGGACCTCTTCTCGCTCAACTGCCCTGCGTTCCTCCTTGGCCTCTTCTCTCACCTGGGGATCAGCTAGATCGATTTGCAGGGTCTCATGAGTCTTCAGGCTCTTACGAGACTCCGTTCTGACTTCCCCGCTATAGCATTGCCGAGAGACTAATTGACTCCCCCTGACCTTAGCAACTTGATCGTCAACCGGGAACTTGATCTTCTAGTGATATATCGAGACCACAACTTGGAATAAGCTGAGGGCTGGTCTTCTTAAAATGGCATTGTATGACGATAGGGCATCTACCACCATAAAGAGAGTCCTCTTTGTCCTCTACAAGATATCATCCACCAAGGACAGGAACAGAGGGATTTATCCTATCGATTGCATCCGATGTCTAGTGAAGTCAAACAATGATGTTGAGACAGGGCACTGTTGGATCGAGAAAACACGATAGAGGGGGGAGTGAATATCGTGAAAATGTTTCGGATTAGAAAAGAGAATGTGCAGCGGAAAATTAAAACAAAACAGACATTAACACAAGGATTTTTTACTTGGTTCGGAGTCGTAGTCGGCTCCTACTCCAAGGCCCATGGTCCTTGACCGTTTACTACGGGCAATTTTATAATGCGCAAAGTTTTACAGAGAATTATACAGTAGTATTGCAGTAAAAGGAATAATTTAACTCTTCGTTACCGACGCCCGGTGTGGATCGTACTTCGGTGCGTAGGGTCGTCGTCGGTGCTAGAACCTCGAGATCAGAAGTTTCCGAAGCAGAGCGCTTGAGCGAAGAGCGTTGTGGCGTTAGAAAAGTGTGTTATGAAGCCTTGGGGGTCGAACCCCTTTTATAGTGCACCTGGGGGCGCCCTCCACGTGCCTCTTGATCCGCAAACCCCTATCCGGAACTCGGTCAACCCTTATCCCTCCAAGATCGGGCTCGGAGTTTGACGGGAGTGCCCGGGACACAGGGGGCGCCCTGCTTGACTTGTTCAACAGGCTTCTCGGCTGACTTGAATTCGATCGCTTCGTTGGCTTGGACCCAGGGCGCCCGGGACACTGGGGGCACCCGGGATCATCAGGGCACCCGGGACCATAAGGGCGCCTGGCCCAGTAAGCTTTTGAAGCGATTCTTGCTTAACTTGTTTTGCCTTGACCTTGGGGGCGCCCTGCCCAGCTGCCTGCCCCTCTCGTTTGGGGCGTTCTGAGCTGCAGAAACACATTCCTTCAGTCCTGCATCCAAGGTTAGTCCATAACAACACAACAGCAAGAGTATTCATCAGTTTTTACAACCGTAGCTGTCTTGGTTCTGACTTTGGGTCTCTCATATGGAACCCTAGGTCGAACCGACGCTTATTGTTCCCTCGACAGGGAACGCGCCCTCACCTACTCCTCTCAGGAGAGTTTACCTTTTGCCAACCGGCTCCTCCGGTTGGACTTTTGCCTAGCAGTCCTTCGCCAGGTGCCTAGCAGTCCTTTGCCAGGTCTTCAGTACCAAGCAGTCCTTCGCCCGGTGCCTGGCAGTCCTTCGCCAGGGCTTCGGTACCAAGCAGTCCTTCACCCCGTGCCTAGCAGTCCCTCGCCAGGTCTTCAAGTTTCGATGCCTAGCAGTCCTTCGCTAGGTGCCTAGCAGTCCTTTGCTAGGTGCCTAGCAGTCCTTTGCCAGGTCTTCAACTCCTAGCAGCCCTTCGCTAGGTGCCTATCAGTCCTTCGCCTAGTCTTCAACTCCTAGCAGCCCTTCGCTAGGACTTCTTTCTGCACACTTGAGTAACTTCGTTAGATCACAAATACTACTTAACTTTGAATCATTTGCCAATATCAAAATAAGGTTCGATATGGTGCTTCCTGCACCAACAGGCACAACTCACCCTTATCGCTTGTAGCGATCAGAGAAAACAACAAAGAATGGTGATGTTTACCTACTATTGGTTGAGAGATGGAACAACTGAGGTCGTGGTGGGAGAAAACCGATAGTGGCCGAGAGGGAGAAGAAGGTGAATCGGGGAGGGTGTGGCGAATCAACACTAAATCGATTTCCCCTCTTCTTTAGCTATGGATCTCAACAACCCTAAGATGTGCGGCGGTGGTCGATGCTCAAGATAGTGTCCTCGACGATCAAGGTGGCAAGGTGATGGAGATTAGGGGAGGAGGGTGACACATGGGGTCAAGAAGAAGAGAGGAGTGAGCTCGGGGGAAGAAGGAGAGAGAGGCAGACTCTGTTGCTCGTGTGAGGAGGATAGAAATTGGGGGGAGGAATTGAGGGGAAAAAACTCATTAAGTGAAATGCCGCTATGTGATTAATCCCTTCTAATTTATCTAAACCCACCTGAGTACTTGAGCTTCGGGTTTTAAGCACTTAAACACTCCCTAATTCTGCCCTATCTCACCTAGGCCCTTAGTTTAGGGTTTTATGTGATTTACACTCTCTATACGTTTTGATTTTAACCAACTAACTCCATTAAACTTCGTCCAAAAGACTGGGATCTTAAAAATTTTCAATAAATTTTCTAGACCGGGGTCTAAATTGCAATATTTAACAACTAGACAAATTTTAAACGCTTGTAAGTCGTTAATCATTGCTATTCTATACCAAATGTAATCATCCAAAATCTTGTCATCTTCTAACTCTACCTCTGTGCAACAACTCAAATCAAGAAAGCAAAAAAAAAAATGAAAAATAATGATTCTAGGGTTTCATGTCAATGGCTCACCAGGGATGTATCCTAAGTTATGCATCCTCTTCTCGAGGTTGGCGATGTATCTCTGGTTGCTTTTTAAGACCTCATGTAGTGGATGAGGAGCTCTTTGAAGGAGACAATGTTGTCCATGGACTCGGGGAGGTCGAGATCAACACTGGATGAGGAGATTCGTCGATCGACTAATTGTAAGAAGACAGATGCAGCCAAAACCAGAGTAGGAAAGATTAGATTAGGGTTTCACCATGTAAATACATAGATGGAGTGAGGGGGGAGCTGAAATCCCTTTTCTTCATAACATTACCAAGGGGAATCGAGCGGCGCCGAAGAGGGATTTGGAGGCGGTATCGACATGATGATAGAAGGTGGAGAGGGATTAGCAAAAGGCGGAACTTGGCAAGAGGCGTCAAAGGGCTATAAGATTTGGAAGCGATTTAGGGATTGTGCATCTTAGGATTAAGATTTTTCATTTATTTATTATTTTGTGATGACTAATGAAAGTTACACATGTGCCGATTTTTGGCGGGACTTTTTGGAGCGAAAAAAATACAGCAGTTGGAATTTTATTTACAACGGTTTAAAACCGTTGTCTTATTATCAAAATGATAACGATTTTATGCACCGCTATTTCAATCATTGTGAAATTTATCTCATTGATAACAGTTTATTTAACAGTTATCCCAACCGTTATTGAGATAAAAAAACTCTTTGAAAAACAATAATTTGGAAAATCATTGTGAAATGCATTGTTATTTAAAAAAATCATTGCGTTGACGATAACGAATAGTGTAAAACCGTTATTTTTTGTGCTCTGTGTTTGTCTTTTACAAAATTAACAATGATTTAGCTAAAAACCATTGCCCTTGTGTTGTTAAAGATCATTTTACTTGTAGTGAAAATAAAAAATTTTAGAAGCTCTTGAGGCATATTATATGTATTTAGCATTTAAGATTTTAAGATTTAAAGGCTAGTTATAGTGGCTTTAAGCCAATAAGATTTTTCTTTTAGGATTCAATTTTCCCTCTTAGGTTATAGTGTTTAAAATAAAATTTTTTAGATATTTATAGTGTATATTATAAGATTAAGGAATTGATTATTAAAAAATAAGAAATTTGTTTAATAAAAAATCAATAATAAAGAAAAAATGATCCTGGCGCCTGGATGTCGACGCGCACAGGTGCCCGGCGAGCGGCCCACAACTTTGCTACACACACACACATACACACACACACACACACACACACACACACACATATATATATATATATATAAGAAATGATATCCTGTGCATACTCTTATATAAGTGAGTGTGGGTGACATTTGATGTGGACATTTTACATGGTCAAAACTTAATTTTTTTAATTATTGTCTTATCTGCATATAATGGTTTTTTTCTTTTTTTTCTCTTAAATTAAAATAAAATTATATTTTTCTCATTCCTTTTATTATATGCAACAATCAATATGATATTGATTTTTAAAAACTAGCACCACAACTTAAATACACCAGCTATCACTATGGTACTAATTTTTATCAATCAACATCATCTTGGTGTTGGTTTTCTAATACCACCACAAGACCAACACTAAGTGAAGACCAACACCAAATGTTGGTGTTGGTCTTCTGTGGTGCTAGTCTTAGAAGACCAACATCAAGTGTGGATGTTGGTCTTCTAAGATTAGCACTACTGGTCTTAGAAAAAAGGCTAGCATCAATTGGTGTTGGTCTTCTAAGATCAACATTAAGTTGTAGTGTTTGTTTTTAAAGATTAGCACTAGTACCATCTGATGTTTGTGCTAGTTTCCAAATACCAATATCAAAATGGAATTGATCTTTAAAAAGCAGCATCATAGCGGTGGCTGGTATATTTAAGTTGTGATGTTGAATTTAAAAATCAACATCACATTGATTGTTGCATGCAATCATAGGAGAGAAGAGAAATTTTTATTTTAATTTAAGAGAAAAGTTATTACATGCATATAAGAAAGAGATTAAAAAAATAGATTTTAATCACGTCTGATCGCCCACGTCGTATGTCACCCATGTCTGCTCACCTAAGGGTATGCAGGGTAACATTCTTATACACACATACACACAAATGATATACTACACGTCTTACCTCATGCGCCCGTTTGCGCCCGTCTCCTAATCAATTGGTGAGTTTAGGGTTTAGGGTTCAATTAGCCTAATGCCTCAATTGATTAAGGCATGCGCCTAATCAAGGTGTCAATCGATTGGTGAATCGATTGAGAGGGTCAATCGATTCACCAACCAATCGATTCACACCTTGATTGGGTGCATACCTTAATCAATTGAGGCATTAGACTAATTGTGGCATGGTGGCCTCCGGGGCTATGGTGCAGCAGAAGAGTGACTAGTAGTCATTCCAAGCATTCACGGTTCGATCCTCAACTATGGTTTATTTTGTAGGAATTTTTCCTCCAAATCGCGCGAACCCAGGATGCTGGGCTTCTGGACAATCTGCCGCGAGCATTTCTCGATTTACTCAAGCGGTTGGTGGGAAACTTCCATGGGGTCGGATTGGTGGCCCGAGGTTCGACGTTACCCAACATTGTTAATCATTTTTTTAAATTGAGGCTTGGTGCCTTAATCGATTGAGGATTGCCTTAATCGATTGAGGATTGCCTCAATCGATTGAGGTGTATTGTTGCACCCCGAATCGATTCCTGAATCGATTCGAGACATAATGTCGTGATCAATTGCGGTCGGATTCTGACTATAACCCGGCCGGAATCCAGTCCCCTTCTCCCATGGATTCACTAATTTCCCCGGGTTATAGTTTGGGTCAGGACCAGGCAACCGAAGGTCACCAACGCTGGGTGGCCGAACGCGCACATGCGCTCTCGATCATGAGGTGCCTCAATCAATTCACCAATTAATTGGCGCCTCCAATCTGTTGGAGAAATCTATGGTCCGAAGTGACTATGTGTTTTGATGTTAGGGCAAAGAGTTTAAGTTAGATTTATCCTTGTATTTGATATGTGTATTTGAGAGTACAGGTTTGCAGGATACACATAGGCTTAGCTGGGCGGCTTCGGGTTTTGTAAAGGATGGCATGAGGAGACAAGCCGTGGACTTGTATACATCTGAGGGACCGTGGACATAGCGGGAACGATGAGCCGAGGGAAGCCTACTTTGAGGCATACACGAAAGATGGCATGAGGACAAGCCACGGGCTCATATGCATCCGAGGGACGAGAGTCAAAGTCGAAGAAGGCTTGAAGGCAAAAGGTCGAGGCTACTAGATGAAGAGTCAACTGAGTCGTGAGGGTCCAAGTGCTGCGAGAATTGCACTCAGGAAGGAAAACCCTAGGTTTAGGATTTGGTCAGTCGACTGCTGCTTGGATCAGTCGACTGGTGGTTGACATAGAAAGATCAGTCGACTGATCTTTTGTGCAGTCGATCGGTGTCGGCTGGGAATTCGAACGTTGTGTTGTAACGTTCGGATTCGATTTGAACCAGTCGACTGGTGTTGGCACCAGTCGACTGGTAACGACTATTTCAGCCACGAGCTCTATTTAAGGGAGCTCGGTTTGGCTGGCTAGGGTTGACAAAATTGACTTTGGTTAAAGGTCAATTAGTAGTCTTTGTGCTCAAGAGTGTTGTCAAGGTTGTGGTGAGGTTTCTCCACCCACAAAGAGCGACATGAGCTAGTTGGAGGTCTTCCGGGGACTAATCCACTGACGGATTGAGATCATCCACCTTACGGGCTGCCGTGGAGTAGAAGCTTTATTTCCGAACCACATAAACGGTTTGTGTTAGCTTTTGTTTATTTGTGTTATTTGTATTTCCGCTTGCGTACACTAACATTGTAGGAAGAACTGACACGAAACGTAGGTGACCGTCTATTCACCCCCTCTAGCCGGCGCATCGATCCTCAACAAGTGATATCAGAGTTGGGGTTGCTCATCTACGGACTAACCGTCGGGAGAGCAAAAGGCTAGAGAAAATGATGCTTGAAGAATGCTTAGGGGACGAAATCAACGTTCCACCTCCCTACTATCACGAGAGTTTCGATTATTGGCGGTTACGAACAAAGACATGGTTCAACAGGGATTGGGATCTAATGATCGCACTAGAAGAACCATTTGAAGCCCCAACAAATAAGCACAGGAAAAATCTCCAACCACGCTATTGGACTAAGGAGCAACAAACACAATTGAAGACAAATGATAAGGTTATTTTAATTTTACTTAATATTTTACCTAACGATGTGATTAGCCGTATAGGTGAATATAAAAATGCGCATGAACTATGGAGCAAGATGTTAGCGCTTCATGAAAACCCTACACGAGTAGAGAAGAAGAAGAGCCCAAGGAGATGAGCTTAATGGTCCAAGAGGAAGAAAATGACCAATCAGATGAGGAGGTGAGCTTAACATTCGAGGAGTAGAAGAAAGAAAATGAGGAATTATCCACATCCTTAGGTGAAGTGACACAAGATGAAGAAGGACTATCCACTTTATCAAAGGGTGAAGAAGAAGTCTTCACTTTAAGGATTGAGGGAAAGGAGAGACCATCCTCAATACCGGAGCAAGAAGAAACCTCCACCCCCATTAAAGCAAAATCCAAAGACCATATTATTTGCTTTGGGTGCAATGAGAGGGGCACTATAAGGACAAGTGTCCATTGAGTAAGAAAAAGAAGATAAACCCTAAACCCAAGTCAATTCTTTTAAAATCTAACATGGGTTGTAGGGAAAAGAAGGAGAAGAAACATATTAGGTGTTTCACATGTGGTGAGTTAGAACATTACCACACCAAATGCTCAAGGAAAGGAGAATTCAAGAAGTTAAAGCATTTGAGGAAATGGAAGAAGAAGGAGAAGAAGAAGAGCTCACATCAAGGGGAAGCTATAAGGGTAAGGGAGGTAATCCCTAACTTTCATTTGAAATGTAATTCAAATTTAAACTCCTCCATACATGTTAGAAATAATGTTAATCATTTTCCCATGCATAATTTTGGTTTTAGATATCATGATAAAAATAGGATTAATATTGCAAATCAAAACCCTAGGAAATTCATGCATCATGATAAAACCAAGACCATTAGACCTAAAGACCAAGGCATTAATCTCAAGATCAGGAGATACATGCCTAGGAAGGCGGGTAGGTCTAGGAATGTCCAAGATGGACATGTCGATTCTACGTTTAAGAACCTAGAAAGCGAAAATCAAGCCTTGAAAGCAAAGCTAGAAAAAACCCTAGATAGATTCACTATTGAATCTAAGGGTTTAGGTATGGTGTTGAGTGGTCAAAAACCTAACAATGATAGATCGGGTATAGGATACTGATCTAAGTTCTCCAATGCTATGGAGAAGTCATATGCAAGGGTGTCATATGACTATAGTAAGAGGAAGTCCATGAATTACAAGTGAATGTCATTTAAGGGCAAAAAGACCTTGACTAAGGACAAGATGACCAAGGTTAAAGGGAAGAAAATCTTAACTAAGGATAACGTGTCCAAGGTTAAGAAGGTTAGGTTTATAGGCCAAAAATCATTGGAGGTATACCGGTGTGACCTTGTGTTTGTAGAAGAGTCACTTAGGGAGGTGACTAATGTTAAGAGCTCAAGGGGGAGCTCTAGGAGCTAAATTTGGACCCATGATCAATGGATCTCGGGAGGATTTCTCCCGAAAATCTAGATGGACCAGGGGTCTGTCAAAGGATTTAGAGACGGATTTGAGTCTCAATCCTAGAGATTTGACATATTGGAATTGAGTGTCATGCATAAAAATATAACATTGGAGTCATATTGCATGGAAATTTGTTTTTGATGTATAGATGTCATATAAACCAATGCTAGGGATGCATTGTGGTTTGGTATGGACAGATACATCAAGAGGAGGCCAAAACTAGAACTTTAGGTCAAGATTCAATTGAATCATTTAGATAGTTTTGGGTTTTGGGTCAATCTTGGGATTGGTGGTAGATACATTTTTGAATGTATTTTTCTCAACTAGACACAAGTACCACAAACCTCTCCACAAAATTTATAAAGTTTTAGAGAATTATAAAATTATCAGCGTATTTCTGAAATTGGGTTCAGAATGCTGAATAGGTTAATATCAGAGTATCAGTCGACTGATGTAGAGGGCAGTCGACTGATAATTCTGTGAGGTTGGTTTTTCGACTAGGTCAGTCGACTAGTAACTATCCCAGTCAACTGATACAGGCTGAAATTATTTTCATTAAAGTCGAAATATGTCCTAATAATATTAAATCTGTGTATAATCTGATGGGGGGTTAATACACAACGTCTGTATTCATTAAAGGTTAAAGGATCCAATAATTGTGATATTGTTGGAGCTCTTTTAATGTATAACAAAGGTAGAGAAGTGTTAGATTTAAGTGAGAAACCAAACACGCCTTTGCAAGAAATCCTAGGTTAAGGGGGAGCTTAGGTAAAGGGGGAGCATTATTGCTCATTTATTGGCAAAGGGGGAACCTTGGAGAGCTTCTTAAAAAGCCTTTATAAGTCTAATGTAGGGGGAGCCTTGGAGAGGTTCTTAAAAAGCCCTTGTTGATGAAAATCCTAACTCTTGGAAAGTTTAGGTATGGGGGATGCCTTGTGATAGGATCCATACATGTTTGCATTATATACATTGGCTAAGTCCAAGGTGTAGCCTTGACAATGTAAGTCCAAAATGTTTATTAGCATTGTATTTGTTAGTTGTTTTTCCTAACTTAAACGTATTGCCAAACATAAAAAAGGGGAAGATTGTTAGAGCAATCTATGTTCCGGAGTGACAATGTGTTTTGATGTTTGGGCAAAGGGTTTAAGTTAGGTTTACCCTTGTATTTGATATGCGTATTTGAGTGTGCAGGTTTGCAGGATACACATAGGCTTAGCTGAACGGCTTTGGGTCCGGTGAAAGATGACATGAGAAGACAGGCGGTGGACTTGTATGCATCTGAGGGATCGTGGAAAAAGCAGGAATGATAAGCCGAGGGAAACACACTTCGAGTAATACGCGAAGGATGACATGAGGACGAGCCGCGAGCTCATATGCATCCGACGGACGAGAGCCAAAGTCGAAGAAGGCTTGAAGGCAACAGGTTGAGGCTGCTAGGTGAAGAGTCAGCTGAGTCGTGACGGTCTGAGTACTGAGAGAATTATACTCGGGAAGGGAAACCCTAGGTTTAGGGTTTGGGCAGTCGACTGATGCTTAGATCTAGTCGACTGGTGGTTGGCACAGAAAGATCAGTCAATTGATCTTCTGTGTAGTTGACTGGTGTCGGCTGAGGATTCGAACGTTTGGCTGTAACGTTCAGATTCGGTTGAAACCAGTCGACTGGTGTTGGCACCAGTCGACTGGTAACGGCTAGTTCAGCCACGAGCTCTATTTAAGGAAGCTCGGTTTGGTTGGCTAGGGTTGACGAAATTGGTTTTGGTTAAAGGTCAATTAGTAGTTTTTGTGCTCAGGAATATTGTCAAGGTTGTAGTGAGGTTTCTCCACCCACAAGGAGTGACATGAGCTAGCCGGAGGTCTTTCAGGGACTAATCCACCGACGGATCGGGATTGCCCACCTTACAGACTGCCGTGGAGTAGGAGCTTTATCTCCGAACCACTCAAACGGTTTGTGTTAGCGTTTGTTTATTTGTGTTATTTGTATTTTCGCTTGCGCACGCTAACATTGTAGGAAGAACCGACGCGAAACATGGGTGACTGTCTATTCACCCCCTCTAGTTAGCGCATCGATCCCCAACACAATCGATTGGTGAATCGATTAAAATAGGGTGTCTCGCACAATCCCGCACGTGAAGGCACGCAGCATATCAGAACTCTCCTCTCTCTATATATATATAGCCTACACACCTTTGTGGGTGCAGCTGTGAGTGACACTCACATGAGGCAGAATCGTTGATTTTTTTATTTTTTTGCTTTATTTTTTTAAAGCTCCCAGTTATATAAATAAGTTTTTGCCATTAAAATTTAAAAGTTAAATTATAACATTGAATATAAAAAAAATTTAAATTGAAAAAAATTAGATATTCACGGATTGGGTAGATATCAAAATTATATATATATATATAAATTAATTATTGCGGTAGTTATTGTTAGTTGTATTAAAATGATTTTAATTAAATCTTAAGTAATCTTGTTTAAATTGATAAAATATTTTGATATAATTTTATTTTAAATATAGTATTTTTGAAAAAATTACGTTGATATTATAATATTAAAATAAGTGTATTTCTATGATAAAAATATAATAAAGTGTTATTTTTAATCGTTCATAATAAACAAAAAGAATTAATAATTGCATTTCCTTAGTTTTAATTCCTCCCTAATATCTGCCCAAGTAAACATACATCTTCAAAGGAAAACAAATAAGAGTAAAGCCTTCAAATCAAAGCAACCAACGCGACACCTCCTCCCTGCTACAGCCTCGGCGACTCGCCAGGATCTCGTCTCCCGATCGGATCTCCGCCCATTCCAATGCGCCCAGACCCTTCTGTTTCCAGATTTTAGCCGTTTCTCCAATCGACGAACCCTTCTCATGGCGTCCTGGCTCAAGGTCGCCGAAGGTACGCCTACCCTTTTCTCTGTTTCCTGCCTTTTATTTCCCCGAGATCTACTTCTCTGTAGTAAGGTTTTGTTGCCTTGCACTGGATCAATTATTGATATGGCATTTTCTTGTGAGTACTGATCGAAGCCCTTGGAATCTGGGGTATTATCGCTTTGGTTTGATACACGTATCTGCAAGGGCGTTAAGAACTCCGTTTGGGAGCACAAGCTACAAGAGCGATGCTATGCTTATTTTGTGTTTTTTTTATATACTTGCAACTGTATTTTCTCCTTTAGGCGCTGAAAATCCTTCTTATCCAGAAATGTGAGACCAGTGATCCGAAGTTGAATTTTTTACAGCGTAAATGAAATTTAATTTTTATTGCGATTCAAAGGATTGATTTGAATGTCGTTTATTTAGTTTTATTTTTATGAAAATACTTTAGTACTGAGGCAGTGGTCTGATACAAAGTTGATGAGTTATTTTGTCTACGCATGAGAGAGATTGTATACTTGTACCTGGCATTTTCTACTGCCACTTTGAACTTGCATAATTAGAGTAGCAAAAAGGCAACCGCCACAAAGCAAGAAATACTTAGATTTACATGGATAAACCTTTGATGGGTAAAAACACAGGGTAGAGCAGTTGAATTCACTATATCGAAATTAGTACAAGAGGAGAATTGTGATTTTCATTTTATAACCATGAAATTTTAATTATTTGCATATAAATAGGTGTGTGAAAATAATAATAAAAGTCTGTTTGGGATCAATGGTGGGCTCTGGGATTAAGCATAATGACCCAATTCCTCCGTTACCATCATAATCCCCCAAAGATTCTCATAATTTAAAGTTGCACAACATACATCAGATCACGAGTTTTTCGGGGCAGGAACAATAGATTTTGGGTTATAAATTCTCACGCTGCATTGCGAGTTTTTTGCACCCAACACAACAAAATTCAGGTCATAAACTCAAACAGTTAGGAAATTAAGTCTAACTTGTATAAAGTTACCAATTTGCTAGCATGTATCATTAGTAACATTAGAATGCTGGAAAATTCAAAAGCCAACTATTAGTAGAGCTGAAATTTTAGTCGGCAAATGAATGTAGTGACAAAAAAATCACCTAACAAATTGCAATTTTTGATACATGGGAAATTGTCACTGCTGAAATAAAGATTTTGCTGTTGTGATACTAAATTTGGAAAAGACAACTAAGTAAATATTAGATGATTTAAACTTCAAGGATTACATAAGAATTATTACTTATTCTTCCAAATCAATCACTGTCTAGCCAACTCTTCTGTTCCGGAGACTATACAATTTGTTCTTTGTCATTTTTCTTATTAAAATCCACTTTGCAAGTCATATTGTTCCATCCTAATTTGAAGTGTGCTAACACATTTAAACAGATTTGTTTGAAGTTGTGGATAGACGAGCAAAACTTGTTGTTAGTGAGTTGGCCGATGAACAATCTAGCTCACAAGGTTCAGGTAGGAACTCTTTTATCCTTAGACTCTAGAGCAATATGTTTTGTGCTCATACTTTTTTCTTTTATTTTTCATTTATCTTTTCTTGTTTCATGCAATCTTTTGAACTGAGGTTGATGCACTTCTTTTATTTTCATTTTTAGGAGTGCCACGTGAGCAGAAAGCATTAAATGCTGAAGGTGTTTATTCAAAGCGGAGAAAATCAAAAGATAAGGTTGGCGGGCAGCCCTTTACTTTTTTACTTTTTCTAATTGTAATTTGTGTATCAGGGAAGGTCACTGTGCTCTATGCAGGGCCAGGCAAAACCATCCATCATTGAAAATCCTACAAGTGCTAGGGTTGATAATCAACAGGAAAGTAATGATAAACCAGCACCATATGCAGAGTCTGATGGACCAACAAACCATCAATCTGAGCATCCTATAGATGTGGGAGTTAATGACGAGGCTGAATCAAGCAAAGAATCTGTTTCAGAGACCAGTAAGGATCCTCTTGTTTTGGAGATAAAAACTGGTCAGGAGGGACAGAATGATGATGATATGGTGGAAGTTCAATCCAATGAAGATAATATGGAATCTTCAGCTTCCTTGGTGAATGAAGATGTTGCCACTCCAATTATGAAAAATAGCATTGAATTATCTTCCTCTCCTTTGTTAGAAGACAAGGAGATTGAATCTATCAGCAATGGTCATGCTTTAGATGATAATTCAAATGTCAACAACATGGTAAATGAGGAGACATCTTTGACTCCTGAAAAAGAGAGATCAGGATCTGAAAAACTTGAAAGAGAAAATGCTGTTAATGCTGCAGAAAATGAGAGAGAAATTTCAAAGTCTACTCCAAGCATGAGCAAGCAGCAGGAGAATCTAAGTGACTCTCATTTAAAGGTTCAAGACCAGCTAGATGAGGTACATATTTGACACTGGCATATCATATGTATGCTTTCCTGACTAATTGCCTGCTCTTCATTTCCTGTTTTCATCCTCTTTAGACTTTTCATTTCATTTCCTTCTTGGTTTGTTAACAGGCTCAAGGACTGCTCAAAAGTGCAGTTAAAACTGGTCAATCAAAAGAGGCTCGATTAGCTAGGGTAAGAATGATTTTGACTAGCTTACCATTATTAATTTGTTAAAAAAAGGAACACTATGTAAAATATTGCAGAAAGTGCAGAGCTTATTTGAATACATTATAAAACAACAGGCATCAAGGAAAACTAGTTTAGTACATTATTTTGGTACCTGATAGTTTTAGTTTCTTTACTGAATTGTCTCTGTATATGTCTGACTCAGTCCTTGTATTAATCATGTGAGTTGTGTTTGTATTTGAGAAACAGGAAGTTCCACATGAATATCTACAAGTATTTGTAAGCAGAGTATAAATAAGCTTAAGTACCTTTGTTACTGCTTCTGATGTAGTCAATAAGCCAACTAGGAAAACCTATTTGCCCTTTTAACAGATGCCCACCATTGAGAATGAGCTTGCTAATGGCAGTGACAATAACTTCTCATCATCTATATGAATAAGCTACAATGCTTATAAGAATCTGCATGTCATGAGTTGAGATGTATATATATGTTCATGGTAATACTTGCCTTTTCTGCCAGAATACTTCTAAGAAAAGATAATTTTAATGCAAAATCAACTGCCAAGTGAGAAGACAATGTTTTTAATTGGAACAGCTAAACTGAAAACAATGTCCAAAGTTGAAATTAGGCCCTTTTCCGACAGAAGATTAGGCAATATGATTCTGGCAATCTAGTGTTAGGATTGAGAGTGGGAAATTTTCATATCTGGAGTAGGGCATATGCTTCAAGTGACATCTTTGGTAAAAATAATATGATGCATCATCCTGTCTGTGCTTATTTCTTCTTAAGTTAGCTAGATTTTGTCTTCTGGTTGATTGGACCATTTTACTTGATCACAGGTTTGTGCTGGTCTGTCGACCCGTCTTCAAGAGTACAAGGCTGAGAATAAGCAGCTCGAAGAACTTCTTGTTTCTGAGGTAAGCTGCTTTTTTATGCCTCTTATTTATTATATATATTATACAGTTGTAGTAATCAAGCCTTTTGTTTTATCAATTATCTGGCATTTCTCACTTTTAACCACAATTTTATATGTTGATCAGAGGGAATTGAATAGTTCTTATGAAGCTCACATAAAGCAACTGCAGCAAGATTTATCATTATCAAAAATGGAAGCGGCAAGAGTTGAAGCAAATATGTCAGATGCTCTAGCTGCAAAAAATTCTGAAATTGAGACTCTTGTGAATTCACTGGATGCTCTAAAGAAAGAAGCTGCTGCTTCCGAAGGAACATTGGCAACCTTGCAGGTAAAAAATAAAATCACACTCTCCATTTCTTAAAGCAGTTACGAACCTGACTGTCTATATGACCATTGTATCCTGTTAGAGGTGTAGGAGCCATGAGTGCATCAACGACTTTAAAGAAAGTTACTGAACATATCAACTTTGAAACTTAAATTGTTATGTGATCACATCTACCCTCCATTTAACTTTGTGCAGTCACCTCATTTCTAATACCCAGATCATATGTTAGGTAGAGTTTATTTAATTTTCCTTCTAGGTTTTATCCGCCATCAAACTCTATAATGTCTTATATTTCTAATATCTTCATCATTTAATATTCTTTTTTTAGTTATGTTGTTTGGTCTTCCTTTTGTTCTCCATTCCTATAACTTTAGTTTATTCAACTTATATAACTTCAAATTTTGATTATTTTTATTCAGTTATTAGAACTACATTTAGTTGCTTGTATATAACGATATGTTCATCTCTCCAGGTATCCTGCACAACCATCTCAACTTTAGTTCCTTGAAATTTCTTAGATGTTTTCCTTACTGTAGGACCAAATGCAGTTCTACTCCTTAACCTGGGAACTGACATACACAATCGACTTCATATTGGTTTTGTTATTGCTCAAGGCACAAGTTTGTTTGCAAAAATTACACGTCCTTTTTATTTGTACCAGAATGACATGGATACTATTAGAAGGGGCCGTGAATTAACTGAGACTCGCGTCATACAGGTAATATTGGATACTGAATGACATTGCTCTCTATGAAATGGCATTTCTGTCTCATAATTTTAGATTATTACACTCTCAAACTCAGTTGTGAAAACTTTTGTTTGATAGGCTTTGCGTGAAGAGATTGCTTCTGCTGAACGTCGAGCTGAAGAAGAGCGTGCTGCACACAATGCTACCAAAATGGTAGAGTAATACAGCCTGGAGGTATCTTTTAGAGGTCCTTTTTTATCTTGCTTCTGACCGTTGTCAAAATGAACAGGCAGCGGTAGAAAGAGAAGTAGAACTAGAGCATCGAGCTGTTGAGTCATCTAATGCTCTTGCTAGAATCCAGGTAGTTTTTATGCGCTACACATCTGTTTATCTGATTATCTACACCTTAGTATCTTTCTTGTTCCTTTTTCTACTAAAATTCACGAATGACATTGTTCCTTACTGTGCCACCTGTCGGAATGGAAAATTAACAAAGTATTGGCATCAATTTCTTAAAATGACATGGAGTATTTATCTTTTTCAGACTCTAGAATTCAACATGTGAGCACTAAATTTATTTTCTAAAATATATGGTTTTACTCAAGAGTAATGTTCCACCCTTACCAATTGCTTTCACAATCTAACACCTTTTGGATCTCATAGTTGAGTCAGTGAAAGCAAATATCACTTTTTTACTCCTAAATGATTCATGTTTCTGAAGAAAATCTCCTGACTGAACGTATACAAAAAAGTTATTCAGCTTCGGCATAAACATTCTATTGATTAACCAAAGTCTTCTTATTTCAATGTATTAGAAATCTGATGTTTTACATAGTTTAATCTTAATTTATTTGTTAATATTTAGAGAGCAGCTGAGGAAAGCACATCAAGAGCAGCAGAGCTGGAGCATAAATTAGCTTTGCTTGAGGTGAGATAGACCCTGCTCAATTTAGATGGTTTTGACTTGGAAAAAAAATCAAATAATATATATAATACACTTTTAACAGGTAGAAAATGCTTCTCTGAACCAAGAGCTACAAGATCTCGAAGCTCGTAACCGACGTGAACAAAAGAAGTCTTCTGAAGAAGCTAATCAAATCCTTCAAGTAATATATATTTCCTTTCAATCAGTTGACTTCATGCATAAAACAAAATACAGTTGACGTATAAGTAGAAACTAAAAAAATTGATTCTAAACAATTCCTGAGATTGTTTCATCCATTTTCCATGTATTCATGAATGTGCATGTACTGCCCCCACGGGTTGGCACAGTTGGTACCTGTATGAGTGGTTGCTCTAATAGATCTTGTAGTCAATTCCAAGCGGATGCAAAATGCCTGTTGGGTGTGTAACCGGAGGGCCGGTAATATTGGACCGTCTGGGGTGAGCGTTATCACATTTTGCTCCAATGAATGTGCATGTACTATAAGCCTGGAGTCGATTCCTAGCGGGTGTGGAATGCCCTGTTGGTGCATGCCCTACTGTTGTTGGGCAAAGTCCCTAGTGATTTATCCCCTTCCAGGAAGTGTGGGGCCGTCCTAGAGGGGTCGCCAAGGTGACAATTTCACCTTTTGCCACAAATGAATGTGCATGTTGAATGCCCTACTGTTGGCACAAATTGAAGACCACATATAGGCCATTGGCTATGTTGATTGCACAGTGAGCATTCACAGATTTCGTAGGTCACAATTTTCAATTCTCAAGAATTCTTACATATGGTTTATATCTTTGTAAGACTTGTCAGATGACTTCCCTTTTGCTCATTGGCCACCTTTCAAGCACTATCCATGAGCCTCGGAAGACGTCAATACCTTCATGCAGTTTCGTCCACCTATAGTCTTTATTCTTCTCCATGGTTAAATTTATGTAGCATCCTTTATAGGTGGCATTCAATTCTTCAGTTTATTTAGCAGGATAAGATCCTCGTAGCAGATCTTAAATTGTTGCAATTCATGGCTTGTTTTCAGGATTCTTCAGTCTTCATTGTGCAAACCGTTAAGTTTCTTGTAAAAATGAGCTGTTGACCATATTATTTACTCCTTTAATCGACAAATTCAATATTAAAATAAATTGTTTATTTTCACTTTCTTTTAGTTATAGTAATAGTAGTACAAGTTTAGCATTGACGTTACTACAGAAGTAGTAAAGCTACGAATGAAGGTCGAATAATCTTGCATCTCGTGTTTTTCAAACTTAAGATGCAGGCATGGCAGGAAGAAGTGGACCGTGCACGTCGAGGACAAAGAGAAGCAGAGAACAAGATTAACTACCTAGAGGTGCTTTCCTGATTCTTTACTTTGTTGCAACTGCTCCAGACACAACACTACCATACTTTACAACTCCAAGATGTTAAGGCTTATATGAGTGGAACTCTATTCTTGTATATCACCGGAGTTTCCAATGCAACATTATCATTGTAATTATGGTTTGACAGGCTGAGTTACAGAAGATGAGAGTAGAGATGGCTGGCATAAAAAGGGACTCAGAACACTATTCAAGACAGGTTTGTAGACTTTGATTTTCTCACTTCATATCTTTGATCATTTTCTTTTCCATTCACATAAATGTGGATTGATAATCTCGGCCAAGCCATTTAATCTTCATAGTGGTAACTTAAGAATTATTAGCAAGATAACCTCATTTGTGATCTATCTCAGCTTTGAACATCTCATTGCAACCAGATTTAACACTTTAATTTCTTTTGAAGAAAACTCATCTTCATGTTGTTGTGACACTTGGATTACGAAGAACAAATAAGATATGGTCTTAGATACTTGACGTTCTCTCTTTGCAAAATATCTTTCTTTACTTCAGTTCACAAAGTAGGTCCTCCTGCTGATTGCTTCTAAAATTGTTCTGGCATATATTTTGCAGGAACATATGGAACTTGAGAAACGATATCGTGAATTGACTGATTTGCTGGTAAGTTACTCGTTACATACTATTAGGGATACAGGCTGCATTAGTTCTTTGCTTTGGGTATTTCCATCTCATGAATGTTTCTGCAGTATCATAAGCAAACACAATTAGAAACCATGACTAGTGAAAAGGCGGCTTTGGAGTTCCAATTAATAAAGGAGCAAAAACGTCTTCAAGAATTACAGGTTGTAATTCATATACTAACATCTTTCTGTTTAAAAATACGAGTCTCCTTATCTTAGAAAATTCATTATGCCCTCACATTTAATAATGATCTCTATTGGATAGATAGAAGCAGAAAGGAGTCGGGTTGCCAGCAGAGCTTCGACATCATGGGAAGAAGATACCGACATAAAAGCCCTAGAGTAAGATAACTTCTTTTTATGATCATTTTCATTTCTAATAAACCAAACGGTAATCTTGATGTCTGTAATCGACAATAAATTCTGCATCATGATGCATTTGCTAGAATAGTCGTGACAATTTTATGTTATTTACCTGGCTTAGGAAAATGATATACAGTACTACCTCGCAAGAAGTATTTAATTTGTGTACTTCAACTTGTAGCATATGTAAATGTAAGGTTTGCTTTAACCAAGGAAATTGCTATTGCTATTTCTGTAAAGGTCCTTCAACATGTCGTTCCGTTTCCTTCATTGTTCGTAATGGTTGCAGCTCCACCAAACTGTTGCAACTAACCGGTGTTTTGCAGGCCTCTTCCCTTGTACCATCGACACATGATTGGAGCACACAAACAGGTGAATCTCTTATTTCATATCCTTTCCTCTTCTCCTTTCCGCCTACATACCTTTTCCTTATGTGCAAATATGCTCTCAGTTGCAAAGAGCTGCAAAAATTTTAGATTCAGGAGCTGTGCGTGCCACAAGATTTTTGTGGCGGTATCCAACTGCTCGAATCATCCTGCTATGCTATCTGGTCAGGACTGTCGTATGCCTTTCTAAACGAAATTTAGTTGTGCACGACTCGAAAGTATCTGATGCATTTGGCACATTGGAATTTTTGCAGGTATTTGTGCATCTCTTCTTGATGTACTTGTTGCATCACCTTCAGGTTCGAATACCCGCTCCATATTCATTCGTTTTTCCTCGACAATCTCTTCTTGATGTGCCGTGTTATATAGCATGTCGGCATAGTCTTTTCAAAGAAACTTCTAAACTCCTCTCTAATGTATAGGAACAAGCAGACAGAGATGCCGCCAAAGAAGTTGCGGCTTCTATGGGACTCAAATCAAGCTTGGCTTAAGCTGGAGTTCAGTTTCAGGTTTACATGGTCTCCAATGTCTACTCGGTTCCATGAAATACTCTTCATTTACCCCTTTTGTTTTCTTATTAAATGTAAATGCTATATTTTTTTTCTCGCAAATCATTTTTTTTTTCAATAACCATGACAATGCGTTCACCTCAAACTCTTGATTGGTATTCACAAATCATGAGAATGGAAATGTTAGTATGGGTTTGATATGCAACTAGCTTGTTCTTTTTTGTAGCTTGTCTGGTTTCCTAATTGTGTACAATTTGCTCACTTGTATGGAACTTTTTAAAAAAAAAAAAAACTAGTGAAGTCGCAACAACTCCGAACTGTGCAATGCCATCATAATATATCCATTCAAGTCGAGCCGAAATCTTTCCTTTCTAATTACATGTAAAAAAGAGAGTATGATTAAGATTGAAAACATTTTAAAGCCAATCATCCTCCCAAACCACAGATAGAAGGAGAACGGCAGATGACATTTTCAGTAAGCATCACACTTTGTCGTCATGGAACCACCATCTGGTCTCCTTGGGAGATCGGCCATTCCGACAGGTCTTCACATACCGATCGTTGTCCGGCGGACGTTGCTGCAGCCACAAGACAGATTTCAGTATCGATGTCATAATTTAACGTGCAAGTGTGTGTGTAAAGACCTTCACGGTTGAACTGGATAACATGGACAAAATGCTGATGCACACGGAGCTTACAGTCATTGCCGGAGACCAGGAGTCATACAAGATATCTGTTGAAGGCACCAAATGAGATGTTAACATAATAAATCTTTCAGAAACTATCTCATGATGTTCTTCTCCCATTCGCAAATGGGAACGAATGATGTAAACCCAAGGATTTATGTATGGAAAAAAAAAATACAGCAAGACCTCGGAACTCAGTCTATTATGAAACAATTCCATCTACACTTCACTACTTATAGGTCTTAACCTTACATCGCTCTGGTATTGTTATTCCAATGAAGGGGCCATGTATTTTCATTATACTCATCTTGTAGATCAACAAGTGGATCTTTATGAACATACACATCCTTACTAAGATCACTCATACCATCACTTGTTATATATTAAGATTATTATTGCCATGCAGGTTTTCTTTACTGAAAATAGCGGATTGGATAAGACATCAAGTGATTTTTAGTTATATAAATTCGTGTAGTTTTAGTAACTGATAAAGTCTCAAATAGAGTTCAATGAAAGCATAAAAATCCTGTGGCAGACTATGAATAGTTGGAGTAAATACGACTTGATGATATTCATGATATTGTTTTTGGTTGAAGTTGCTATATAGTCTTCTAATCCAAATAGCAGTCAGGACTATGCGAAAGGAAACATTGAACCGAGTAGAAGATCAAATTAAGGAGTAAGAAAGAAAAACGATACTGATTAAAGGACAATCTAAATTCAGTTGATGGCCAGATAAAATGCTATCATTCTGAGAACCAGAAATAAAATAACTTAAAAGTATAGTCTTGAAGGCAAAACACTAGTCTTGCAATTTGCAATAGAATAGTTTCGGGTAAACTTGTGATTACAGTAAATCACAAGATGGTATGGATAAGTAACGTGAAACTATAACAATATACCCATGCATTAAAGAAGTAGAAGAAGATCAAAGAAAACATAAAGATGATATAATAGGAAAAAGAGTCGAACGGCATAAGAGGATTCTAATAGCCGAGTTGTTATTGTTGTATGAGTTAAGATCCCTATTGTTTTGACTCGAGCAATGAGACTTACCTAAACAAATATGGCCGTTGCTGTAGATGTGCGGATGAAGAGGCGCAGGGTGCAAAAATATGACCTGAAATTAAACCCTAATCAATCAAAACCCTAATTAACCTATCTCAGAAAGAAGGTTTCCCCCAAATTTGGCTTACTTGCGGTGATTCCATGGGATAATGCTCCGGGAAATCAACCTGCAGCTGGTACTTCTCGTTCGTGTACAGCGTCCCGGGCGCTCCGATCACATCAACCACCCACCTATGGGGGAGAAAAAAGAAGGCAGACATCAAGTCAACGGCCAAAAACAGAAGCGAAAGGGGGCGGAGAGCAAGCGGCAACAACCTTTGGAGGTTATCGGAGACCTTGTGCTTGAATCCCGCCGGGGGGCTGACTTGCCACTCCACCAGCTCTTTCTGGAGCCTGTTGCAGGCGATCTTGCCCAGGGCCTGAGATCGACCGACGCCCGTCACGAGAAATCAACTATCGGAAAAGGAATCGAACGAGCGATGGAGAAACGGAGGGAGACGGAAAAAAAGGAGGTACCTTGCGCGAAGCGGCGGAGGAGCTGGTCATGCTTCGACAGGCGGCGGGCGGGCGAGCGACGGCGGCGGAAGTTGCCGCGGCGGCGGCGGCGGCGGCAGCAGCAAAGAGGACGCAGAGGGAATTGAGAAAAAAAGTTTTTTTTTCCCGTTATTAAATAGACAAAATTTGGACGATATTAACCCTGGCCTTGCAATTATTTCTTTTATTGACATTGCCATAAATTTGAAAAATTAATTTAGAACCCCACAAGCCAAATAAAATAATAATTAATTATTTAAAAAAATAAATTACAACCGATCCTTTGGCAATTTGTTCAATCATATCTAGAATTGTGGATAGAATTCTATAATTATTGATGTAGTTAGTATTTATATAAATATTTATTATGATGGAATAGGAGATCAATTTTTAATGATTTTTCAAGGAAAAAGATTACTGGATAAAACATTTCTCGTAATTTTTTTACTTCTAAAACATATAAGCCCGACTTAGAGCGGCGTTAAGATGAAGACTTCATCTTTATTGCAATATATCCTTCTTTGACTAATAATTATTCATTAAAGTTAATCACAATTTATTAATCCAATTATTCCTTCATGACCTTCTTTAATTCCCAAATCATATTGTATCCATAAGATGTGACTTTACCCGATTTGTGTGTGAAGGTTCCCTTCGCGATAGTTTTTATTCTCGAGTTGCTTGTGCTCTTGATAATGGAGATGCCAAAAGAATAATGAACTTTTACCGTGACTAAAGAAAGACAAGTTGCCAAACAAAATGCTCATTAGCTACCAAACATATGTTAGTTTAGCGATAAGCGAATTAGATTTAGATCAAGTTCTCTAGCTAATTGAATTGTGAGGAGTTTAAGTTTGTATGATGATCGATAATAATTTTACATTCAATTTGGGTGCATCAATATTTGGTGGATGAGATAAAAGGAAATAAAAGTAAAAGGTGAAGAAATAGAGTGGGCAACACACTTTATGAGGCATCTGACCAAGTTGGATAGTGATGTATGTTTAGTAGGTATTTTGGATTAGTGAGTGAGGTCTGACTAGGAAAGAGCTACAATGAGAGTTGTCTTCATATGCTTGTCAAGTAGGTTGATATATGAAATTGCCCTTTGAAATTGTTACAGGTAATGATAAAATATTCTTCTTGTATCATTCTTCACAAACTCCATAATTTTCTCTTCATAATTGCTGGTAGAGTATGTTTAAATTACAAATCAGTAATATAATATTAAAAACAATATCATGCATTAAGTATCTTAAGTCATCAATTGATTCCTAAGTATCGTAGCTGAGATTATATCCTTCCCAACGAATACTCAACGCTTTTTTTGATGCTGTAAGGATGGAAAACCTTTAATCACTTGCTTCAGTCGTGTAACATAAATATTAATCCAACTTGTTCAATGTTACTTGGATCACCATAGCAAACATCAAGTATTTTTTCAACGTCAAATTCTTCACCATTTGGAGGCATCAAGTTTTCATGTTCTTTATCATCTAAACCATTAAAATCACTTTCTTTATCATCCAAACTTTGGTCACCAAGTACACAGTACTTGGTACATAATTTCGCCATTCATTCAAAAGAGCCAAGAAATGATTGGCCTTCTCATTTCTCACCTAGAAGACAAGTCTACTGTAACAAATACTAATTGAATTGCAAAAGACTAACTAATTCTTAATATTTTTGAAAGCTAAAATATAACACTACTTGAGTCTCAAGATGATTGAGCTTTAAGCTTTCACATGCATCTTGATTGAATACAAAACCAACATATTAAAAGTCAAGTATATGTTAGTATTAGTCCTAGAGTAAATTATGAGATAATTATAGAGAACTGTTTATATCATATTTTATTAATAAAAAATAGTTTTTTATCATTATATTTATTTCATATCTGTGTCAGATGAATAAGTATAATAATGTCTTAGGTAGTAGGTTCTAGTTACATCATATCAATTGATTGATAGTAGGATGATATAATATATATAGAAACTACTCTTAACTATTCCTAGTCAACATTAATATACAAGGATAATACTAATGCGTTGAGGCTAACATGTAGGTCAATTGATGATTTAATTTCACAATTCATGGATATAGGATATCAAATTGACATATGAGTATATATTAGAGAATATATACTGAATTGACTCGCCATGAGAAAGTTTCATGGATCGTTATATGAGTGTCATAAACTTTCTCATAGTAACTATTGGTATGAATAGTCCTTAGACCCGAATTCACTACGGTTCCCTACATAAGGATTTGTGTAATTTGGTATCGGCAAATGCCACTATAACAGGGTGGACTATAAAGTCGATCACTGGGTATGCAACAAATTATGCGGAGGATGTAAGTGATGTATATGAGATTTATCCCTTCTATATGACAGGAGTGATTTCTATGGGCCCCTTGATTGAGTAGGATTACTAAAATGCATGATCATACTCAAATGAGTCAATATGATATGTTGAGCTCATTTGGTCGAGTGGGTCTACTTGGAGATCAAGAAATACAAAAATTGATAAGAAAATAACATGGTTTATGCCTCATTGATCAATTTAGATATCAAGGATAAAAGAGTCAAGTCATACAAATAATAGATACAAAAAGATTAGGTCGAATCTTGACATTCTCGTCACTGGGTAATAATGATGCACTAGTAGTTGTTGCTCATTGCTTAAATATCTGAAATGATTTTAGATACATTGCCAATATTACAAGAGTCTATTAGGTCACACACAAAGAACATGTTATTTCGAGATGCGCTTAATTCAATTTGACTAGAATGTAATGAAATCTAATCTGAAATTAGGTTAATTGAGTTAGACTCAAATGAATCCAATTAAACTATGCGATTGAGTCTAATCTAAGTTAGACTCATTTAGATTAGACTTAACCAACTAAAAGGGATTAGTTTCGTTAAAAGGGTTTAATGAAGCATTAAAAAGAGGAAGACCAAGAGACAAAAATCCTTGTATTTATTGGATGAATACAAAAGGTTAAAAGAATACCAAGAAGTTTTGACATTCATTGAGGTTTATGGGCATTAATAGAAAGGGAAATTCAAGGGGGTAAAAATCCTTTGTATTCATTGGATGAATACAAAAGCCTTTTTCAATTTTCAAAATTGGAACAAATGTTCTTCTTTCCTTTTGGTTTTAATTGAAAGTCTCCTTGCCCTCCCTCTCCTCCTTTGTGACCAAATCATCCTTGTGGCTAGCACCACGAAGTTGGTTCTTTTTAAACCGAGTTCGTGTGACGAATGGAGCATTTTTGTGTGGATACAACTAAAGGCATGCCCACTTTAATCGTGCGGAGATCCTTCAAACTAAGGTTGTTGTCGGGATTATACTAAGGGCACACAACAAAGTAACCACTATATCAAACGATGCATGACTACTTTTGCATGGATCTTCTGGAAGGGATCTAATTTTCCGCTGCATAATTTTGATTGTTTTGTCACAAGATCCTTACAGTATATGTAGTTAGCACATTCAATGAGATTTGTAGGATTAACTTACTGCTTGGATATTTATGTCAGACAAACTGACATTGCCCCGTAGCTTGAATAGAGATCAAGCAAAGTGATGACATTCTTTTTACCAGATATAGCCTCGAATATGGTATTTTTTTTATTTGAAGTATTAGAAGGATCTTATGAAGAAACAGAGGATGTAGAACGACTATCAACCCAAAACTTTCTGAAATCAAGAAAAATAATCAGAGCCTCTGAGGAAGTGATAGACAATACCAATTAACAAAAACCCAAAAATACTAATACTACCATTGGACGGATTTTCAAATGTAAAATATGTAAAAGAATATAGCATATCATAATAAAGATCGCATAGAGGAATATTTTTCTCCTTGGATTCCAAATCAATCTGTGATAGGACATAATCATGTTAGACATTTCAAAAACTAATTTAGAACAATCATTGGATAATATTAAGACAAGTATGAAAATAATTAAACTAACATTTGGAGTCACTCGTTTAATTTGTATCTTGGAGATAATGCAGTCCAACATATTGTCATTTTTCTCCTTGATAAGAAAACTCTTCTTGTGTCGTGCATCACTTTGGATTCATAACAATGAGCATGTTCCTTAATAACCTAGAATTTAGTAATAAAAAATATATCAAAGAATTCAATTTTCCTAGCAAAGCTAATGTTAGAAAAGCTAATATTGTTGAGGTAATCTATGATCTATGGGACCATGTGTTTTGATATTTAGGTAAAAGATTTAAGTTAAGTTTACCATTATATTTGATATATTTATTTGAGTGTATAGGTTCTGCAGGATACACACAGACTCAGCTTGATGGCTTCGGGTATGATAAATGATGGACCATCCGAGGGACCGTGGACAAGGCAACAACGATGAGCCAACAAAAGTGCACTTCGAGACATATGCGAAGGATGACATGGAGATGAGCCGCACACTTGTATGCATCCGAGGGACGAGAGCCAAAGCGAAGAGAGCTTGAAGGCAAGAGTCAAGGTTGCAAAAAAAAGTTAAGTGAGTCATGAGGAGTCTGAGTGCCAGTGAACTGTACTCAGGAAGTGAAATCCTAAATTTAGGATTTTACCAGTCGACTGGTATGGGATCAGTTGACTGGTTGAGGTCACAGAAGGATCAGTCGACTGATCTTCTATGCAGTTGACTGGTGTTGGCTAAATTCGATCATTGAGCTGTAACGTTTGAATTCGACAGCTGGCAGTCGACTGATGTTGGCACTAATCGACTGGTAATGGCTGGATCAGCAACGAGCTCTATTTAAGAGAGCTCGATTTGCTTGAGCAAGATTGACGAAATTGGTCCTAGTTAAAGGCCAATTAGTGGTCTAAGTATTCAAGAGTTCTTATTGAGGTTGTGGTGAGGTTTCTCCACCCACAATGAGCGATATGAGCTGGCCAAAGATTTTTCATGGAGTCATCCACCGACGGATCAGGATCGCCCACCTTACGAATAGCCGTGGAATAGGAGTTTTATCTCCAAACCACGTAAATTGGTTTGTCTCTCTTCTTGTTAGTTTAGTTTAATTATTATTCCGCGTACACACTAACAAGTGAAGAAGAGAATCGACAAATTGAGGGTGAGGAGATATTCATCCCCCTCTAGCCAAACTACGATCACGTACAATTGGTATCAGAGCAGGTATCTCTCCATTGGAGTAATTGCCGAGGAAGCATAAGATGACTGAGTTTGCAACTCTACCAAAATTTGAAGGAGGAGATTTTTCTTAGTGGATGAAAAGAATGGAGATCTTCTTCGAGACGGATTGGGACACAAGTATAGTCATCGAGGAACATTTGAAGTCCCAAGAGACAAGCATGGAAAAAAGTTCCGACTGAAATATAGGGCCGAGGAGCAATGGTCACAATCAAAGGCTAACATTAAGTTAATATCAATTTTGATCGATATTTTACTTTCTAATATGATTAGTCGTGTAGGGAAATACAAGAATGCCCATAATTTGTAGAGCAAAGTTAAGATATCTATGGGAAGAACCAAAACCTACATAAGAAGAAGAGCTCAAAGAGATGGGTTTAATGATCTAAGATGAGGATAAGGACCAATCGAAAGTTGAATTGAGGTCAATATCCGAAGAGAAGGAGGAAGTGGAATTTGTTGGTGCAATTGACCCAGGTTTGATTGGATAGATTATGGATTTTGATGTGTGTGTCAATAAGTTTAAGTTAGAATTTCATATTGGTTTGATGTGTATTTAAGTCATGCAGGACTTGGTGCAACACACATGGGAGATCTCATCCTGAATGCTCGGGTCCTTGAGTCGGCGAAGGATGGTGCATCCGAAGGATCGTCGGACAAGGAGCAACAAAGTGGAGCCAAGGGAAGCGGGCTTCAAGGCATACGCAAAGGATGGCATGGAGACGAGCCATGGGCTCGTATGCATCCGAGGGATGAGAGCTAAATGAAGAGGGCTTTAAAGGGCGACTCCGGAGCGGATGAGAGTGAGAGTGTAAAAGTAGTGATACCAGTCGATTGATCTTTCTATGAGCTTAGAACAACGATATCAGTCGACTGGTCTGGATGGCAGTCGACTTATCTTTCTGTTGGGTCGAACAGAATGTAGCAGTCAACTGGTCTGAGCGTTAGTCGACTGGGGTTGTAGCTAGTTGACTGATGTTGGGGTTGAGTTGTTTTGTTAGCAGCTCTCTCCTCTATTTAAAAAGAAGCTTGAGACTTGAGAAGGGTTAGCTGTGTTCATTGTAAAAAGTCCTTCTTGCTAAGTGCTCAAGCTCCCAAAATCTCATCTCTTCCTCCTAACTCTAACTCTCAACTTGTAAAGAAGAAGAGAACATTATGAGAAGTTATTCTCCACCGAGAAGGAGAAAATTCTAGCTGGTGATTGTCGGGGATTGATCCATTGAAGGATCAAGGGTTCATCCACCCCAAGGACACACCGTGGAGTAGGAGCAAGCAATCTCCGAACCACGTAAAAGTTTAGTGTTAGCATTGATTTCATTATTTTTTTCATTTCCACTACGCGTACTAACTTTGTAGAAAGAAATACGAATCCGAGAGAATTGAGCTATTCACCCCCTAGTCGGCATCCGATCCTCTACAAGTGGTATCAGAGCACAAGGTCATCCTTCAACAAACTAACTGCCGAGAAGAGCAAATTCTCATCAAAATGGCCGGCTCACACATCCAACCATCAAAATTTGAAGGAGAATTCTCTTGGTGAAAGAAAAAGATGGAGGTATTTTTCGATACTGATTTCGATATAATGTTGATTATGGAAAATAGTTTTGAGATGCCTAAGGATCAAGAGAATAAGCCACTCGAAAAGATAAGATGGAGCAAGAAGCAAAGGGATGATTATCTAGCAAATTCAAAATTCTTGCATCATCTACTATGTGTGCTTCCTCAACAAGAAGTAACAAGGATTGGGAGCTACACAAGTGTCAAGGATTCATTGGATAAGCTAGTAGAGTTTCATGAGGGCACATCAGAAGTAAAGTTAGAAAAAAGAGACCTTATCCGATCTCAAATCAACAACATCAAGCTTGATAAAGGGGAGAAGGTATCTAACTTACATACCAGAATTAAAGAAATTCTAAATGGACTAATAAGTGTAGGTGAGCAACTCTCCAACCGAGAGCCATCAATGTCTTCCCAAAAACCACAAATTGGAGCTCAATGGTGGACTCATATTACATATCTAAGGATCTAGAGAAAAGTTCTCTGCATGAATTCTTCTCAACCATGGAGCTCCATGAAACTTGGATTAGAGGTGCAAATAAAGAAGTCTATAAACCAAGAGGAGTGACCCTTATGGCAAACAAGAGAAAAGGCAAGAAGAAGAAGGCCTCATAATCCGATTCGGAAGAATCAAGTGCATCCATGGATAGTGATGAGGAGACATACATGGTAAGAAAAATAAGAGAAACTTTTAAATATTTTTCAACTAACAAATCTCATAGTAGGAAAAGTTTAAGAAGCAAGAGTAGGACAAGAAAGATTATATGCTATAATTGTCAAGGAGAAGGACATATGAGAGATGAATGTCCTCTTTTGAAGAAAAAGGAAGGGAAGAAGAACGAAGAAAAGAAAGCAAAAGAAAAAGGAAAGAAAGTCCAAAACTTAAAGGCAACATGGAATGGTTCATCATCATCAGAAGAGAAGGAACATCATGTGTCCCACTTTGCCTTTGTGGGAATTGAAGATATAGCCTCCACATCGTCCGAAGATGAAGAAAGAGAAAACTCAAGTGAAAATGAAGGGAGCTCAAGTGAAGGGGGAGGCTCAACTTCGGATTTGGATGTCTCGGTAAGTGAGATATACAATCTATCCACTACTACTTTAGTTAAAATAATTTCTAGCACTAATAATGATTTATTCAAGGCTAGAAAGAAAATAAAATATTTGCAAAATGATATTTGCATGCTTAGATAAAAATTAGAATCCATGAAAAATAATATGCATGCTTCCTCATCTTCTAGCTTATATATTCATGTTTAGAAGAGAAAAATAAAGAATTAAGGAAAAAGGTAGATGACCTTCCTAAGGCCCTTAGGAAATTTGACGTTGGCTCCAACACTCTAGATAAGATTATTAGGAACCAAAGAGCAAGCTTCAAGAAAATCGAGTTAGGATATGGTCAACCAAACAATGAAAAAGTCTATCATTGCTTGCTTGCTAGAGGTCAACAAAAACCAAGACCCTAAATAGAAAATGGATTCCCAAGGAATATTTGGTTAACCCAATTAGGAAGAATCTCTATTAGGTGTCAAAGTCAATCCCCAAGGGTTAGAGGATTTAGGGTTAGTCAACCATGAACACTAAATTTAAATTTTTGAAAAATGGTTGACTTAAGACCTTAAAGGAGAAGCACTTAGCCTAAATATATTCATGATCAAATGGGCTAAGTAGAAATTATCTTTAGTACATCTCATAATGACTTAATTCATGATTTTATTTATGCATATGAGATGTTAGGATGATACTAATAATTCACTTGTGCTTATGGTATTTTCATGAGTTATTAGATGTATCATTTTAGTAATAATAGACTAACTATGAAAAAAATAAATGTTTAATTAATGGACATCTTTCTCATAGATTATAGTTGAATATTTTAAATATTTTAAAAATAATTCTATATTTTAATTACTGATGTACTGATTTGAAAAACATATGGTTTTAAAACTAGATTTCAAAGTTGATATAAACTTAAGTGTTTCTAAAGTTTTTGAGTTTTGGTCAAGAATTCAAAAATACTTTAATTTTTCATACAAATTTATTTTTCCATATTGACGAATAGTTCAAGGAATATGTTTGCAAAATCTCGTGATTTTTTGAATTTTCTAATTTTTTATGCGTTTCTAAAATTCAGCTCAAATGGATGAAATTCGAATAAGAAATATACCAGTCGACTGGTAGAGACACCAATCGACTGATCTTACTGCCTCTTCGAGTTTCGTTGAGGCCAGTCGACTGATAACTGTCTCAGTCGACTGGTACTCTAATTTGCTGATTTTGACTGAATTTTCAGAAAAACTATATACCATATTTTACTTTGATGCCTTTGTTTTAAAATTATTTGGTACAATCTTTTTGATGGTGTCAAAGGGGGAGAATTGAAGGGTTTAAGTTAGAACATAACTTATTTCTTTATTTTTTCATGTTTGTGCAAAAATTGAAAATTATGTGATAGGGCATAAGTTAAGGGAGAGGATTGATGTTTATGCTTCTTAGTATGCTATCGCTCTAATTTTCAAATTGTTATTTTTGTGCCTAACTTAAATATATTGTCATACATCAAAAAGGGAGAGATTGTTAGTGCAATCGACCCAGGTTTGATCGGATAGATCATGAGTTTTGATGTGTGTGTCAATAAGTTTAAGTTAAGATTTCATATTGGTTTGATGTGTGTTTAAGTCATGCAGAATTTGGTGGAACACACATGGGAGATCTCATCCTAAGTGCTTGGGTCCTTGAGTCGATGAAGGATTGTGCATCCGAGTGATCGCCGGATAAGGAGCAAAGGAGTGGAGCCAAGGGAAGTGGACTTCAAGGCATACGCGAAGGATGACATGGAGACGAGTCATGGGCTCGTAAGCATCTGAGAGACGAGAGTCAAAGAAAGAGGGCTTCAAAGAGAGACTCCGAAGAGAATGAGAGTGAGTGTGTAAAAGGAGCAGTCGACTAGTAGGGATACCAATCGACTGATCTTTCTGTGAGCTTAGAACAGCGATATTAGTCGACTAGTCTGGATGGCAGTCGACTGATCTTTCTATTGGGTCAAACAGAATGTAGCAGTCGACTGGTCTGAGTACCAGTCGATTGGTCTATTCGAAAAATAGTCATTTGGCTCGACATTGGCTAAGCAATAGTCGACTGGAGTTGGAGACAGTTGATTGGTGTCAGGGCTAAGTTATTTTGTTAGCAGCTTGAGATTTGAGAAGGATTAGATGTGTTCATTGTAAAAAACCCTTCTTGCTCAAGTGCTCAAGCTCCCAAAAAACTCATTTCTTCCTCCTAACCCTAAGTCTCAACCTGTAAAGAGGAAGAGAACATTGTGCAAGGTTGTTCTCCATCGAGAAGGAGAAAATTCTAACCAAAGATTGTCGGAGATTGATCCACCGAAGGATCAAGGGTTCCTCCACTTCAAGGACACGCTTTGGAGTAGGAGCAAGCAATCTCCAAACCACGTAAAGGTTTAGTGTTAAGATTGATTTCATTGTTTCTTTCATTTCCGCTATGTGTACTAACTTTGTAGGAAGAAATAAGAATTCGAGGGAATCGAGCTATTCCCCCCTCTAGTCGGCATCCGATCCTCTACAGAATCTTCTAAACCCTCGAGTGAGGAAGAAGAAAAGTAATCCAAGGTGGAGGAGATCTTGGAAGCTCAACTCTCAACCTCAACCACCGGAGCTAAATCAAAATATCACATTATTTGATTTGGATGCAATGAGAAGGGACACTATAAGAGTAGTTGTCCATTAGGTAAGAAAAAGGTAAACCCTGAACCCATTTCAATTTCTTTGAATTTTAACATGAGTTGTAGGAATGACAAATCCTAAAAGAAAAAAAATGAAAATCATATGCTTCACGTGTGGAGAGAAAGGATACTACCACATGAAGTGCCCAAGGAGTGGAGAATTCAAGAAATTAGCGCATTTGAAGAAGTGGGAGAAGAAGAAAAAGGAAAGCTCATATCAAGGAGGAGCTACAAGGGTAATAGAGATAATCCCTAATTTGAAATGTAATTCAAATTTAAATTCCTCCATGCATGTTAGGAATAATATTTATTATTTACCCATGTATAATTTTGAATTTGAATATGATGATAAAAATAGGGTTAATAATGCATATCAAAATCTTAGGAAATCATTTCATGATAAATCTAAAACCATTAAACCTAATGATCAAGACATTAATCCCAAGAAGAGGAGACACATACCTAGAAAAATGGGTAGGTTTAAAAATGTCCAAGGTGGATATGTCGATTTTAGGTTTAAGAACCTAGAAATGGAAAATCAAGCTTTGAGGACAAAGCTTGAGAAATTGGAGAAAATCCTAGATAGATTCAAAAATGATAGATCAGGTTTGGGATACCTGTCTAAGTCCTCAAATGCTAAGGAAAAGTCAAATGTAAGAGTGTCATATGACTATAGCAAGGGGAAGTCCAAAAATGACAAGGGAGTTCCATTTAAGGGCAAGAAGAAGACCTTAACCAAGGATAAGGTGTCCAAGGTTAAGAAAATTATGTTTGTAGGTCAAGAATCACCCGAGGTATACTAGTGTGGCCTAGTGGTTATAGAGAGTCACATAGGGAGGTGGCTAAGGCTAAAACCTCAAGAGGGAGCTCTAAGAGCTAAGTTGGGGCCCATGGTCAATGGATCTCCAGAGGATATCTCTTGGAGATCTAGATGGACCATGAAATTTGCCAAAAGATTTGGAAACAGATTTGAGTCTCAATCCTTGAGTTTTGGCACATGTGATTTATGTTTCATATATGAAAATATAATATTGGGATCATATTGCATGATAATTTGATTTTTGATGTATAGAGTCATATAAACCAATGCTAGGGATGCATTGTATTTTGGTATGGACAAATACATCAAGAGGAAGTCAAAATTAGGACTTTAGGTTATGGTTCAATTGAACCATTAAGATGATTTTGGATTTTATGTCAATCTTGGGATTGGTGATAGACACATTTTTGAATGTATTTTTCTCAAGTAGACATAGATATCATAAACCTCTCTATAAAATTTGAGAATTTTTGGAGATTTATGGATTTATTGATGCATTTCTGAAATTCAGTTCAGA
The DNA here is from genome assembly GCA_024364735.1 of Boesenbergia rotunda. Lineage (NCBI taxonomy): Eukaryota > Viridiplantae > Streptophyta > Magnoliopsida > Zingiberales > Zingiberaceae > Boesenbergia > Boesenbergia rotunda. The sequence goes on from JAGFNQ010001557.1 coordinate 142,752, forward strand.
ATGGAGAAAATATTGATTTATGAGTATTAGTCGACTGGTGCAGAGGGCATCGACTAATAATTCTGAGAGGTTATTTTTCGATAGACATCAGTCGACTGGTAACTATCTCAGTCAACTGATATATGTTGAAATTATTTTCAGCAGTCGAAAAGTATCTTAATGATGTCAAACATGTGTATAATGTTAGAGCAATATATGGTCCGGAGTGACCATGTGTTTTGATGTTTGGGAAAAGGGTTTAAATTAGGTTCACCCTTGTATTTGATATGTGTATGTGAGTGTGTAGGTTTGCAGGATACACATAGATTTAGCTGGACTGCTTTGGGTCCAGTGAAGGATGACATGAGAAGACGAGCCATGGGCTTGTATGCATCCGAGGGACCGTGGACAAAG
>JAGFNQ010001557.1:144247-197806 GCA_024364735.1 Boesenbergia rotunda
GACATTCTAGATCCATTCTGATCATTCCGACCGACGACAACGCGCTAAAGACGAGGCTGTACGACCCGGAGGCTCCAGGAGGAAGTGCGCGGCACTTCGGAGGTCCAGATCGGCCGAGCTTCATACTTGTTGTGTTCGGTTTGCTTTAATTACACTGCAATTAGTTTTCTATATCTTTTGTTTGTAATCTTGCACTGTAAGTCGGGTTTCTCCGCCTCCGAAAAGTCCGGGAAGGAGACCAATAGTGGACGAGCGTTCCCGTGCATAGGCCTTGGATGTACTGACCCTGGGGAGTCAAGAACCAAGTAAAAATCCGCTGTGTCCTCTGCTTTGTTTTCCTTCGTTCTATTTATTTTCCGCTGCTACTAATATCTTAAGTCTAGAACGATCCGAGTTTTCTACGAGGTTTCGCGAAAGAATTTGAACGTTCGATATTCACCCCCCCCTCTATCGACGGCACCGGTCCTACAGATGTTAGCCCTTCATGAAAATCCTACACAAGCTCAAGTAGTGGAAGAACTCAAGGAAGTAAGCTTAATGGTCCAAGAAGAGGAAAAGAACAAATCGGATGAGGAAAGAAGTTCAACATCCGAAGGGGAGGAGAAAGAAAAAAAATTCATCCATTTCATCAAGTGAAGTGGCACAAGAGAGTGAAAGATCATCCACTTCATCAAGGGAGAAAGAAGAAGTCTCCATGTCAAGGATTGAGGAGGAGGAGAGACCATCCTCAATACCGGAGCAAGAAGAAGCTTCCACCTCCACCAAAGCAAAGTCAAAGGAGCACATAATTTACTTTGGGTGCAATCAAAAGGGGCACTACAAGGACAAGTGTCCATTGGGTAAGAAAAAGGAGGTAAATCTTAAACTCAATTCATGTAATTTGAAAACTGACATGAGTTGTAGGGATGGAGCAAAGAAGGATAAGAGGCATATAAGGTGCTTCACGTGTGGAGAGCTAGGGCACTACCACACCAAATGCTTGAGAAAAGGAGAACTCAAGAAATTGAAGCATTTAAGGAAATGAGAGAAGAAGGAGAAGAAGAGAAGGTCACATCAAGGGGGAGCTACAAGGGTAAGGGAGGTAATCCCTAACTTTAAGTTTAAATGTAATTCAAATTTAAACTCCTCCATGCATGTTAAAAATAATGTCAATTATTTACCCATGCATAACTTTGGATTTAAATATCATGATAGGAGTAGGGTTAATATTGTAAATCAAAACCCTAGGAGAATCATGTATCATGATAAATCCAAGATCATTAGACTTAAGGACCAAGGAACTAACCCCAAGAAGGGGAGACACATGCCTATGATGGGTAGGTCTAGGGATGTCCAAGGTGGACATGTTGATTCTAGGTTTAAGAACCTAGAAAGGGAAAATCAAGCTTTAAGGGCAAAGTTTGAAAAATTAGAAAAGGCCCTAGATAGATTCACTTTTGAATCTGAGGGTTTAGGTATGGTGTTGGGTGGTCAAAAACCCAACAATGATAAATCGGGATTAGGATACCGATCTAAGGTCTCCGATGCTAATGAAAAGAAATATGCTAGGGTAACATATAACTATGGCAAGGAGGGGAAGTCCAAGAATGGCAAGGGGATGTCATTTAAAAGCAAGAAGAAGGGTTTAACTCAAGACAAGGGGTCCAAGGTTAAGAAGATTAGGGTTATAGACCAAGAGTCACCGGAGGTACTTCGATGTGGTATAGCGTTTATTGAGACACCTACGGAGGTGGCTAAGGCTAAGAGCTCAAGGGGGAGCTCTAGGATCCATGTTGTGGCCCATGGTCTATGGATCCTTGGAGATTTTCACTCGGAAGTCTAGAAGGGTCATGAAGTGTGCCAAAGGAGTTGAAGACGAATTTGAGTCTCAATTCGTGGGTTTTGGCACATTGGAGTTGTGTATCATGCATGGAAATATGACATTGGGGTCATATAGTATGAAAGTTGGTTTGTGATGTGTAAATGTCATATAAATCAATGCTAGGGATGCATTGTGGCTTGGTTTGGGCAGAGACATCAAGAGGAGGTCAAAACTAGGACTTTAGGTCAATATTTAATTAAACTATTTAGTTAGTTTTGATTTTTGTGTCAATTTTGGGAATGATGATAGATACATTTTTAGTGTATTTTTCTCAAGTAGATATGGGTACCAAAAATCTCTCCATAAAATTTGAGAATTTTTAGAGATTTGTGGAATTTCCGGTGTATTTCTGAATTTGGATCAGAAATGTTGAAATTTGATTTTTTAGAGTATCAGTCGACTGGTAGATGGGGCAGTCGACTGGTCAAGGCTGAAATGGTTTTTCAGCAGTCAAAAGGTGTCAAAATGATGTAAAACAAGTGTGTAATCTTATGGGGGTTAGTACACTGTGTTTATGATCATTAGGGGTTAAAGGATCCAATAAGAGAGAAATTGTTGGAGTCTTTTTGATGTGTTGCAAAGGGGAAGAGGTGTTGGGTTTAAGTGGGAAACCAAACACGTCTTTGCAAGAAATCCTAGGTCCGGGAGGAGCTTAGGTAAAGGGGGAGCATTGTTGCTGATTTGGTGGCGTTAGGGGAACCTTGGAGAGGTTCTTAAAAAATCTTTGTAAGTCAAATGTAGCGGGAGTCTTGGAGAGGTTTTAAAAAGCCCGTTTCTGGTAAAAGTCCTAAACTCTTGGGAAGGTTAGGTGTGAGGATGTCTTGTGATAAGATCCGTGCATGTTTGCTTTTCATATGCATTGACGATGTAAGTCCAAGATGAAACCTTGACAACGTAAGTCCAAATGGTTATTAGCTTGGTTTTTGCTATTTGTTTTTCCTAACTTAAACGTATTGTCAAACATAAAAAATGGGGAGATTGTTGGGGCAATCTATAGTCTGGAGTGAACATGTATTTTGAAGTTTGGGGAAAGGGTTTATGTTAGGTTTGTTGGATCGAGAGAATACGATAGAGGGGAGGTGAATATCGTAAAATCGTTTCAGATTATAAAATTAGAGAATGCACAGCGGAAATTAAAACAACAAACGCGAACACAAGATTTTTTACTTGGTTCAGAGTCGCGGTCGGCTCCTACTCCAATGCCCACAGTCCTTGACCGTTTACTGCGGGCAATTCTATAAGGTGCAAAGTTTTACAGAAAGTCGTACAGTATTAATGTAGTAAAAACAAAAATCTAACTCTTCGTTACTGACGCCCGGTGTGGATCGTTCTTCGGTGCCTAGGGTCGTCGTCGGCGCTAGAACCTCGAGATCAGAAGTTTCCGGAGCAGAGCGCTTGAGCGAAGAGTTTTGAGGCGTTGGAAAAGTGCGTCTAGAAGGCTTGCGGGTCGAGCCCCTTTTATAGTGCCCCTGGGGGCGCCCGGGACGTTGGGGGCACCCTCCACGTGTCTCTCGATCCGCAAACCTTCATCCGGAACTCGGTCATCCCTTATCCCTCCAGGATCAGGCTCGAAGTTTGACGGGGGCGCCTGGTGTTGGATCGAGAAATGCGAGAGAGGGGGGGGTGAATGTCGCAAATCGTTCGGATTTAAAAAGAGCGGGTGCGCAGCGGAAATAAAAGAAAAACAGAACAATGCAAACACAGTCGATTTACTTGGTTCGGAGCCTGGGTCGACTCCTACTCCAAGGCCCACGGTCGTTGACCGTTTTCTGCGGGCAATTCTATAAGTTCGCAAAGTTTACAAATAGATTTTACAAGAAGGCAGAATAGTAAACTTTAAATACAGAGCTCTTCGTTACCGACATCCGGTGTAGATCGAAGTTTCGGAGCAGCGGGACGTCGTCAGCTTGAGTTGGAAGATTTCTGGAGCGTGTCGCGGAAGCAGAAGAGCGTAGAAGCGTCGAAAAACTTGATGCTTCAAGAAGGAGGTCGAGGGCCCTTTATATAGGGCCTGGGGGCGCCCTGGTCGACGGGGGCGCCCCCCACGTGGCTTCCGATCCGGTGATCGCTTCGGTCAAGGCAGATCTCTTCATCTTCGGGATCAGCTTTGACCGGGGCGCCCCGAGCGCGCGGGGCGCCCGGGTTGACCGGTCAAAGCCTCATCCTTTGGCTTCGCGAGGGCAGCTGATAGTCGGCGTGGCACTGGGGGCGCCCGCGACACGCGGGGCGCCCGAAACATCCGGGGCGCCCCCAAATGTGCTGCTGTCGGGGCGTTTACTTGCTCTGCTGACTTTGGGTTGACTCTGGGGCGCCCGAAACATCCGGGGCGCCCTGCTCAGCTACTGCCTCACTCCTTTGAGGCTCTCTGAGCTGCAGAAACACAGTCCTTCGGTCCTGCATCCAGGGTTAGTCCAAAACAGCAATTAATAAGTTAATTTTACATAGCCTTGGCTATCTTGGTTCTGACTTTGGTCTACAAAATGGAGCCCTAGGTCGAACCGACGCCTAATGTTCCCTCAAGGGGAACGCGTCCTCACCTACTCCTCTCGGGAGAGTTTACCTGGTGCCAACCGGATCCTCCAATTGGACTTTCGCCCTGTAGCCCTTCACCAGGACTTGGTTTTCGCCTAGCAGCCCTTCGCCAGGACTTGATTTTCGCCCAGCAGCCCTTCGCCAGGACTTGGTTTTCGCCCAGCAGCCCTTCGCCAGGACTTGGTTTTCGCCCAGCAGCCCTTCGCCAGGACTTGGTTTTCGCCCAGCAACCCTTCGCCAGGACTTGGTTTTCGCCCAGCAACCCTTCGCCAGGACTTGGTTTTCGCCCAGCAGCCCTTCGCCAGGACTTGGTTTTCGCCCAGCAGCCCTTCGCCAGGACTTGGTTTCCTGACAGCCCATCGTCAGGTGCCTAGCAGCCCTTCGCTAGGACTTTGTTTCCTGTACTCTTAAGCAGCATTGTTAGATACCAAACAACCCTTAACTTTGAATCCTTTGCCAATATCAAAACAAGGTTCGACCTGGTGCTTCCTGCACCAACAATCTCCCCCTTTTTGATTATGGCAACACAATTCAAAGTTAAGGAAAAAATTACAACAGTTAAGAGCATAAGGTAAACAGTGAAGCATAACTCTAGAGTTAAAAAAAATTCTTTATTTTTCATACTCCCTCTAAAAACCCTGAATACTTGTGTTATAAAATACTTAAAATACTTAACTTTGACCTTTCCTCCCCCTTTGACATATATCAAAAGCATACATGGGTTAGCAAGGTTTCTAATGGGGAGTTTTGAGTTCTACCAAAAATAAGTTTTTGACAAAGTATTTTTCAAAAAGAGCAAAAGTATTTGTATCCATAGACACTTTTGAAAAGCAAGCTTAAACTTTTGTTAAAAATCCCTTTTTCTCAGACAAATTTTGATTACTAAGGAAAATTTTATTTAAGAAAACATGCACTAAAAATAACTTTGAACCACTTAGAAATGCTTAAAATTTTGAAATAGCTTAAAAATAAAATTCCCTTTCTCTCCCCCTTAATGTAAAACTCTTCTCCTTATGTTTTAGACCATTTTTAAGTCTAATATAAAAATATTTTGAGAGAAGTTTTAAGGAGAGCGTTTGTGTATCAGAGCCTATGAGTTTTGAAAGCATAAAAATACTTAGTATAATTTTTGACAGTATAGCAAAAAGTTTTAAATTGCACCTACAAAACTTTATTTGGAAAAGTATTGAAAAGATATTTTATATTTGTAGGCCAAAAATTCACGCACTTAGAATACTATTGCCTTGAAAAATATTTATACTTTTGAAAACATTATAGCAGTACTTTTTGACAGATATTATGTATTTTTGAAGATATAAGTGCTTTTGAATCTTCAAACGTACTTTTGAAATAAATATTATGCATTTTTGAAAAATCTAAGTACTTTTGAAATAAATTAAGATTTGAAACACATAAGTACTTTTAAAAAAGTATTTAGACTTTGAAAGATATAAGTAATTTTGAAAAGACTTATGCATTTTGAACACAAAATATTTTACTTGACTAGGTTTCTTTTCCAGTCTGACACAATCCTAGGAAACCTTGTTGACTACAAGGACATTTTCCTAAGTGTCCTGGAAAATTTTCTCCAACCCAAGTAAATATTATAAAATTAATTTCATAAGCTACAAGAATTTTGTAAAATAATAGTATTTTGACAGAAAAATTATTTAAGTTTTCAAAAGGATTTTGAACTTGCAGTGCATGAAAACATATAATTTTGAAAATGTTCAATAATTCTTTTAATTTCATCTCCCCCTAAACTTGACCCAGTCCTAGGAAGCTTGTTGACTACAAGCGATCTTCCTCTGAGTTTTAGGGTTTGATTTAAATTATAAGGATTATCTAATAACTTCAAAACAAATAATTACCAAAAAAAAATTTCAAAAATTCTTCTTTTGAATCAAACTCCCCCTAAATTTGACACATCCTAGGAGTCCTAGTAGATCATGAAGTGGACCTTCCTCTGTGTCTTTAGGGTTTATTAACAACAAAAGAATAATTTTGAATAATCTTCTGAGTATGAAACTTTCAAGGAGATAAATTTTTGAAAACTCAATTTGGAATAACACAGTTTAAAAAATTTGAAATGATAATAATTTTTCCAAAGTGATAGTAATATATTAAGGTTTTTGAATCAACTTTTGAAAGCCTTATTTTTGAGATGAAAATAAGTTTTAAAACATAAGGATTTTGAGATATCTAAAAAACATTAAGAAGAACTCCCCCTGTATCCGACATAGACTGACTTTATCTAAGACCTTAGTGTTGACTAGGTTTGACCATGTTTGACTCAGTTGACTAAGGTTTGACTATGTTAATCATGGTTTGACTATGTTGGAATTATCCTCTGAATTAAAACACAACATAAAAGAAATTTTAATTTGAACTTAATTTTCCTGTCTCACCCAATCTAGGGTTTTCAAACAGTTAGCCTTAAAAGTTCTTGTGAGACAGGTTTGAAGGTAAAAATTAATTTTGAAAAGGAATTTTCATTTATTTTGAAAAAAAGTTATTTAATTTTGAAAACAGATTTAAAAAAAATAAGTGTAGAAAGCAGAAATTTTGAACACTGATTAAGTGATTTTTGAAACAGAATAAGTTTGAAAAATAGAAATTTTGAAAACAGATTAGAATCTATAATTTTTTGAAATTTGTGTTAGATTCGAATTTGACAAAAGATAATTTGAATTTGAATTTCAGAAATTGGCTTCCAGGTCTTGGCGAGGCACTAGGCCTTCTTTGGCCATAGCCTTATGGGATCATCCACCCTTTCCTAGACAAAGCCTTTTAATGAAATTTCATTTTCAAATTAAATTAGGTCATTTTCTGGTCTAACTAGCTTGGGTCTTGGATCGGTAGCTTCGGCTGGTTTCACCAGTCTAAAGAGACCAAGTAGACTTGATCTTATTAGAGTTGGTTTCCCCAACGTACTATCATCTCACCTCCTCCCAATACTATGTTTTCAAATTTCAAGTAATTGGTTAAGTCCTTAAGCTATCTAGTCCTATGAATAGGCAAGACAAAACTTCAGATAATGTCATAGTGAGGAGAAATTTCTGGATTTTCTAAGTTTGCAAAATTATTAATCAGTTTTTCTTGTATATCAATTTTAATTTTCAATGTCTCATTTTCTTGTCTTAACATTTTGAATTTTGACTTTGCTAATATACATGATTTCATCAAGTTATCTAAGCATGTATCCATATCTAAATTTGACCAAGGGAGATTAATTAAACTATCAGTATTCAAGGTAAAGAGTTGATTTGGATGTAAATTACAGTTACCCATTTTGGTTGGTTTCCCTGGATCTTTGTAACGTTTATCTGTGCATTCCTCTTTGTAATGCCCAAACTCCTGACACTTGAAGCATTGAATGCGACTCTTGTTCTTTCGTGCTTTTGGAGCTCGTTCCTTTGTCGTCGTCGGTGGTGTCGTTTGAATCTTTCGAGTAGGACACTTAGTTTGGTAGTGCCCTCTCTTCCTGCATATGTAACAAATTATATGATTTTTAAAATTCAAATTTGTAATTTTACCTTTTGATTCCTTATTAGGAATCTCCCCCTTAATTGTTGCTGTCTCGGATCTAAATTCATCTTCTGATTCCGTGTCTGAGTCGGACTTGGGTACCGGTTGAAGCTTCTTCTTTGGTGGTTCTCTTGGAGTTTTCCCTGCAAAAGTTATACCTTCCTCGACCATTGCAGTATCATCTTGATTATTTAATTCTAATTTAGAAAAGAATTTGAAATTGGTTACCATGTCAGTCAGTTCGTCGTCTGATTCTGCTGGTTCGATTTCGACTCTAGGTTCAGGTTTAGACTCTGACTCGGCTGTCTGTGCTTGGACCGAGAGTGCGAGATAACTTACCTGATCTTCTTCTTCATCTGAGATTTTCTGATGAAGATTGATCAATTTCTCCCAAATTTCTCTAGCACATCCAAATGAACCGACTAGTTTGAGTTGCTCGTTGGTTAGACCACATTGCAAGATTACTGTTGCCTTATCATCAGTCTCAATCTTCCTCAGAGTTGGTTCGTCCAATTTCTCCCAAGCGATCGACATTCCATCTTCTACGGGAAAAGAAAATCCCGTTTGGATGATTAGCCATAGGTCCACGTGGGCTTTTAGAAGCGACTCCATTTGACTTCTCCAAGAGTTGAAGTTCTTGCCGGAGAAGAGTGGTGGACGGGTACTATTCCATTCTTGATTGGCCATTAGTTTAAATCTTGCACACAATAATAAAAAAAGAGATGTACCAAGACTTGGTCTTGGATTAGTAGTGCGGGAGCAACAAAAAATATTGCACGAATTTCGAGGGAAAATATTAAAAATAATAATAAAATTTTTAGAAAATGTTGATTTTAACAATTTTGATTAATGAAGAAAAAGTAAGGAAAAAAAAAATTTCTCGAATTAAGATAGCATGAATTTCGAGGAAAAATATTAAAATAATAATAAAAAATTTTACGACAAGTTTTCACAAATTGATTATTTTATCAATTTTGACTTATGGTGTGAAAATGAGAATTCACTCACAGATATTATTTATTTGAAAAATAAAGCGAAAAAAAATCCGAAAAAAAAATTTCAAAGTGGTGGTTGCACCAACTTTGAATAACCCCGCTCTGATACCACTTGTTGGATCGAGAAATGCGAGAGAGGGGGGGGAGGGTGAATGTCGCAAATCGTTCGGATTTAAAAAGAGCGGGTGCGCAGCGGAAATAAAAGAAAAACAGAACAATGCAAACACAGTCGGTTTACTTGGTTCGGAGCCTGGGTCGACTCTTACTCCAAGGCCCACGGTCGTTGACCGTTTTCTGCGGGCAATTCTATAAGTTCGCAAAGTTTACAAATAGATTTTACAAGAAGGCAGAATAGTAAACTTTAAATACAGAGCTCTTCGTTACCGACGTCCGGTGTAGATCGAAGTTTCGGAGCAGCGGGACGTCGTCAGCTTGAGTTGGAAGATTTCTGGAGCGTGTCGCGGAAGCAGAAGAGCGTAGAAGCGTCGAAAAACTTGATGCTTCAAGAAGGAGGTCGAGGGCCCTTTATATAGGGCCTGGGGGCGCCCTGGTCGACGGGGGCGCCCCCCACGTGGCTTCCGATCCGGTGATCGCTTCGGTCAAGGCTGATCTCTTCATCTTCGGGATCAGCTTTGACCGGGGCGCCCCGAGCGCGCGGGGCGCCCGGGTTGACCGGTCAAAGCCTCATCCTTTGGCTTCGCGAGGGCAGCTGATAGTCGGCGTGGCACTGGGGGCGCCCGCGACACGCGGGGCGCCCGATGCGCGCGGGGCGCCCGAAACATCCGGGGCGCCCCCAAATGTGCTGCTGTCGGGGCGTTTACTTGCTCTGCTGACTTTGGGTTGACTCTGGGGCGCCCGAAACATCCGGGGCGCCCTGCTCAGCTACTGCCTCACTCCTTTGAGGCTCTCTGAGCTGCAGAAACACAGTCCTTCGGCCCTGCATCCAGGGTTAGTCCAAAACAGCAATTAATAAGTTAATTTTACACAGCCTTGGCTGTCTTGGTTCTGACTTTGGTCTCCAAAATGGAGCCCTAGGTCGAACCGACGCCTAATGTTCCCTCAAGGGGAACGCGTCCTCACCTACTCCTCTCGGGAGAGTTTACCTGGTGCCAACCGGATCCTCCAGTTGGACTTTCGCCCAGCAGCCCTTCGCCAGGACTTGGTTTTCGCCTAGCAGCCCTTCACCAGGACTTGGTTTTCGCCCAACAGCCCTTCGCCAGGACTTGGTTTTCGCCCAGCAGCCCTTCGCCAGGACTTGGTTTTCGCCCAGCAGCCCTTCGCCAGGACTTGGTTTTCGCCCAGCAGCCCTTCGCCAGGACTTGGTTTTCGCCCAGCAGCCCTTCGCCAGGACTTGGTTTCCTGACAGCCCATCGTCAGGTGCCTAGCAGCCCTTCGCTAGGACTTTGTTTCCTGTACTCTCAAGCAGCATTGTTAGATACCAAACAACCCTTAACATTGAATCCTTTGCCAATATCAAAACAAGGTTCGATCTGGTGCTTCCTGCACCAACACCTGGGACACAGGGGGCGCCCGGGTTGACTTGATCAACAGGCTTCTCGGCTGAATTCAATCCAATTGCTTCATTGGTTTGGACCCAGGGCATCGGAGGCATCCGGGGCGCCCGGGAGCACGGGGGCGCCCGGGAGCTTGGGGGCGCCTGACCCAGTGAGCTTCCGAAGCATTTTCTTGCTCAACTCTTGTTTGGCTTTGACCTTGGGCGCCCGGGACCTCCCGGGCGCCTAACCCAGCAGCTGCCCCTCTCCTTTGGGGCATTCTGAGCTGCAGAAACTCATTTCTTCGGTCCTGCATCCAGGGTTAGTACCAAACAAAACAAATCAAGAATGTTAGTGAATTTTATAGCTGTAGCTGTCTTGGTTCTGGCTTTGGGTCTCCAAAATGGAACCCTAAGTCGAACCGACGCCTACTGTTCCCTCGACGGGGAACGCGTCCTCACCTACTCCTCTCAGGAGAATTTACCTGTTGCTAACCGGCTCCTCCGGTTGGGCTTTTGCCCAACAGTCCTTCGCCAGGTGCCTAGCAGTCCTTCGCCATGTCTTCAGTACCAAGCAGTCCTTCGCCTGGTGCCCAGCAATCCTTCGTCAGGTCTTCGGTACCAAGCAGTCCTTCGCCTGGTGCCTAGCAGTCCTTCGCTAGGTCTTCAACTCCTAGCAGCCCTTCGCTAGGTGCCCAGCAATCCTTCGCCAGGTCTTAGGGTTTCGATGCCTAGCAGTCCTTCGCTAGGTGCCTAGCAGTCCTTCACTAGGACTTCAATCTGCATACTCAAGTAACATATTAGACAACAAATAATACTTAACTTTTGAACCCTTTGCTAATATCAAAACACAGGTTCGACTTGGATGCTGCCTGCGCTAACAATCTCCCCCTTTTTAATTTATGGCAACCCGGTTCAAAAAGTTAAGTTAATCATAAATAGGTGAAATATCAGTTTAGTTTCCCCCCCCCCTGGAAGGAATCTCCCCCTAGGTTTTTCAAAGGTTCGTGAGGTTTGAAAAAATTCTCAGTCTAAAAATGGAATTGATTTTTCAACACTTAGAACATATTTCAAAAGAAGTTTTAGAAAATATTTTCCAAAAAAAATTTTGGCTGGGCACTTAAAAAAAATTTATACTTAGAAATTTTACACTTTAGAGAAATTTTCATGTCAATAACTTAGTAGAAATTTTCTAAACATCTTCTAAAGTTTTTATTACTAAAGGAATTTTTTAGTTAAAAAAAATTTCAATCTCTTTAGTACTTTAGAAACTTTTTACTTAAAAACTTTTCTATTTAAGATAAGTACTTAGAAAAAGTTTTGAATATAGCTTAAGTTTAAGTACTTAGAAACACATTTGAAAACAACTTAGGTCAAGTACTTAACAACAATTTTGAAATCAACTTAGGTCAAGTACTTAGACACCGTTTTTAAAAAAATTTTGAAAGCAACTTATATTAAGTAATTTGAAACAGTTTTAAAAAAATAGTTTTGAAGGCAACTTAGATTAAGTACTTTTTGAAGAAAGGATAAAGAAAATTTTGAATTTTGAAAAATTTTTAAACCTTATCTCCTTTCCAATCTCTCCCCCTTTGCCATATATCAAAAAAACAAAGTAATATAGCAAAAATTGCATAAGAATATAGCAAAAGAATAATGTGATGTACTGAACCAATTCAAGATATAAACTGAACCAAATCAATTTGACTTATTTCTGTCGGGTCCTGTCTACCCCAATTAGCTACTTACCAACTGTTATAGACAGTAGTTTTCGCTAGGGTTAGTCAAGTTAAGTATTGTGTTCAAGTTAGATTTTCTAAGCTTGACACTTAACCTGATTACAGTTCAATTTGTATTTAGTGCCCCAATTGCTACAGATGCACTGACTTAAAGCATCTTGAATTAAGGCAAAGACCTAAGCATCTCAACCCATTCTAGGTTATCTATCGAAAGTACCCTAAGGTGCTTGTGAGATGCTGGCTTCTAGATCTATAGGTGCATGAAGTTTCTAGGATTAGGGCCTAGGCTAAGTCCATTTGCGAAGAAAAACCCTAGTTTTGAAGAGGGTAGTTTTAAATAAAAACTAAGTCGAAACAAAAAAAATTATTTTTAATTGCAATAGAGATTTTGAAAATCAAGTAAAGCAGTTTAAAAATAAAAGTAGAGTAAACCTATTCTACCAAGCATAACCCTAACTGTCTTCTTAGTGAGCTGAACTCAGACTCAGGTAGGGGTTTGGTGAATATATCAGCTATGTTAGATTTAGAGTCTACATGCTTAAGGACTATCTCACCCCTGGCTACGTGATCTCTTACAAAGTGGTGTTTGACTTCTATGTGTTTAGTTCTGGAGTGTTGGATTGGATTCTTAGTTAGGTTAATTGAGCTTATATTATCAATGTAGACCTGAGTTTGAGTGTAGTTAAGTTGGAAGTCTTTGAGGGTGTGCATCATCCATAAGAGTTGTGCTACACACTCTCCTAAAGCTACATACTCAGCTTCAGTTGTGGATAGAGATACACAATGTTATTTTCTGCTGCACCAACTTACTAGACTATTTCCTAATAGTTGGCAGCTTCCACTTGTGCTCTTTCTATATAATTTACAACCAGCATAATCAGAATCCGAGTATCCTGACACGTCAAAGGTTGAGGTCCTAGGATACCAAATCCCTACATTTAGGGTGCCCTTAACATATCTTAGTATTCTTTTTAGGGTTGCTAAGTGCGTTTCCTTAGCACAGGTTTGGTATCTAGCACATATTCCTACGGCAAAAAGGATATCAGGTCTGCTGGTTGTAAGGTACAGTAGACTTCCAATCATACTTCTATAGAGTTTAAGGTCTACTAGTTTACCATCAGGGTCACTATCTATTTTTACATTTGTGGCCATGGGGGTACTTATGCTTTTAGAGTTAGGCACCTAGTGAAGGACTACTAGGCATAGAAGACCTAGCGAAGGGCTGCTAGGCACCTGGCGAAGGACTGCTAGGGAATGAAGACTTGGTCCGAGGGACTAAGCAACTTAGCTGAGCGATGACTAAGGATAGGAGTAGAGACGGGTCAGGGTTTGGGCGTCTCGAGGTCCGGAGGTATCGGAAGCTAAGCAAAAGTCCATCCGAAGGACTGGGTGGCAACCGTCTCCTGAAAGGAGTAGGTGAAGGGCGAGTTCTCGGGGATAGGAACTCGTGCCGGTTCGACCTAGGGTTTAGTGCAAATCCGAAGTCCGAACCAAGTCTGTAAGATCAATATTATATGTATCTATGCTTTGTGTTTGTGGATATTGCAGGTACCAAGAACCAAAGACAAAGCAAGTGTGCTGGAAGCCCTGACCAGGGCGCCCCCAGTGTTGGGGCGCCCCCATGCAACCAGGGCACCCCCAGCAATGGGGGCGCCCCCAGGTAACACTAAATAGGCAGTAAACGTGAAGCAGGAAAAACAGGTGTCAACCGGGGCGCCCGGAGCGTCCGGGGCGCCCAGATTCGTAGCTGTTTTGCTGTTTCGAATCCAGAACACAGGATAAGCCTCCACGGGGGCGCCCGAAGCATCCGGGGCGCCCTGGTCAAAGATCTTATCCCCTGCGGTGAGGTAGGCGCGAGGATAAGAGTTGACCGAGTCAACCGGGGCGCCCCCAGCGTCTGGGGCGCCCCCAGGAGGCCTTTATAAGGGGCCTCGACCCCTCTGCTTCAGATACAACATTCCAGAACGATTCTGATCATTCCGACCGACGACAACACGCTAGAAACGAGGCTCTACGACTAGGAGGCTCCAGGAGGAGGTGCGCGGCACTTCGGAGGTCCAGATCGGCCGAGCTTCATACTTTTTCTCGTTGGTTTGCATTTTAATTACTATACTTAAATTTCTATATTATTGATTGTAATTCTGCACTGTAAGTCGGGTTTCTCCGCCTCTGGAAAGTCCGGAAAGGAGACCAATAGTGGACGGGCGTTCCTGTGCATAGGCCTTGGATGTACTGACCCTGGGGGGTCGGGAACCAAGTAAAAATCCGCTTGTCATTCTGTTGTGCATTTATTTTTCTGTTCTTATTTTCCGTTGCGCTACTAATATTCTAAGTCTAGAACGAACGAGTTTTCCACGAAGTTTTACGAAGATTTTGAACGTTCGATATTCACCCCCCCCCTCTATCGACGGCACCGGTCCTACAATTGGTATCAGAGCCGAGCCGCTCTTCACCGGACTAACCGCCGACGGAGCAAAGACGCCAAGAGTTGAGGGGAAGCCCAAGGGTGAATCAGGTAATTTTAATTTTAATGTCCATTTTTAAATTCCATATTATCTGTTTCACGTGCAGGGAGAGAGGGCACTACAAAAATCAGTGCCCTACTCATAAGAATCGTTCATCACCAGCGGCAAAGGAGATACCAGCGCCAGGAGTCCGGAAAAATAAGGATCACGTGCAATGCTTCAAGTGCAAGAAATACGGACATTACAAAAATAAGTGTCCGGCAAAGGTACGAAAAATATATGTTCCAAAAATTTTACAAGTTCCTGCACTGCCATGTGATAAAGTAATTTATTTTTCTGACAAAGTAGATTTACTGCATAGTAAAATTAACTTTTTGCATGTTAAATTACAAAACGTGAATATGACCAAAATATTAGAAATTAATTGTCTAATTCAGAATATCAATTCAAAAATTGTTAAAATTAATTCTGATAATTCTGATAATTTATCTTATAAAATTAATTCTGATAATTCTGATAATTTATCTGACAAAATTAATTCTGATAATTCTGATAATTTATCTGACAAAATTAATACTGATAATTCTGATAATTTATCTGATAAAATTAATTCTAATAATTCTGATAATTTATCTAATAAAAGTAATTCTGATATTTTTTCTGATAAAATTAATTCTGATTCAGACAAAATTAATCCTAAGGATAAATCCAAATTCAAATTTGAAAATCCTAAGGATAATTCGGAATTTAAATTTGAATATCCTAAGGATAAATCCGAAATTAATCCTAAAAATCTCAAGATTAATTCAAAAATTAATTCTGAAATTCTTAAAGATAATCTAGAGATAAATGTTAAAAATATTGAAAATATATCAGAGGATAATTCTGAGGATAATTTTGAATATAAAATTCTCCTAGATAATAGTTTAATTATAGATAATATTAAAGATTATTACAAAACCTTAACAAGTGGCCCAATCTACTCCACCTACTGTGAGGATATAGAAAGAAAGATCTAATCTTAAGGAAGATATAGAACTATCTAAGATAAAGGTCATAGTTAATAAAAATTACAAAAATTCAAATAAATCAAAATTATTAGAAAAACTTGAAAAGAAAGATAAAAATGAAGAAGAAATTCTTGAAATAATGAAAATGATGAATTTAAACCCACAATTATTAATTAATCATTATAATTCGAATTAAATCCAAATTAAATCTTAATTTAATCCTAATTAAATTCAAATTAAATCCTAATTAAATTCAAATTAAATCTTAATTTAATCCTAATTAAATTGAAATTAAATCTCAATTAAATTCAAATCTTAATTAAATTCGAAATTCAAAGTTAAATTAAATTCAAATTCAAACTTAAATTCAAATTTAAATTCGAAATTCAAATTTTAATTAAATTCGAAATTCAAAGTTAAATTAAATTCAAATTTAAACTTAAATTCAAATTTAAATTAAATTCGAAATTCAAATTTAAATTAAATTCGAAATTCAAACATAAATTCCAATTCAAATTTAAATTAAATTCAAATTCAAATTTAAATTAAAATTCAAATTTAAATTAAATTTAAATTAAAATTCAAACTTAAATTAAATTCAATTTCAAATTTAAATTAAAATTCAAACTTAAATTAAATTCAAATTAAAATCTTAATTAAATTCGAAATTCAAATTTAAATTAAATTCAAATTCAAACTTAAATTAAATTAAATTCAAATTTAATTTAATCCAAATTAATTGAAACTTAAATTCATTTATTCTCAATTGATTAATTAATCCAATCAATTCTTAATTAACATAAACTCAACTAAAATCTTAAATGACTTAAACTCAAACTAAAATAAAATTTTACGCAAACTATAACAATTAAAACTAATAACATTAAATATATCAAAGTGGGTTGACATATTCGCGGGTGCACTCGACATGTATCAAATCGGAAATTTGATACATTTTTAGAAACTTAAATAAAATAATTTGAATTGTTTGACTCATGCATAATTGTCATGTCATGCATTTGTTATTTATTTTGTTAATATATGACATGTCATTCATAATTAAATTTTATGCATAATTTAGAACGGCTATAGGAAAAAGAATAATTGAAACTTGATCAACTTAGTATTGGGTGGAAGTGAGATGATAGTACGTTAGGGAAGGCATCTTGGTGGAACTAGCCGAAGCTACCGATCCAAGACTCAAACTAGTTAGACCAGAATTTTTCAAAAAGTAATTTTGAAAATGAAATTTCATTAAAAGGCTTTGTCAAGGAAAGGGTTGATGATCCAATAAGGCTACGGCCAAAGAAGGCCTAGTGCCTCGCCAAGACCTGGAAGCAAATTTTTGAAATTCAAATTCAAGTTACTTCGTGTCAAATTCAAATCTAACACAAGCTTCAATTAAATCTTAGAATTAAAAATAAATTAAGAAAAATGATTCAAGCATCTCACAATACACCTATAAGGCAACCATGCTTGTTGTATTGATACATCTAAAATGGATGAGATGTTAAGGACTAATGAATTGAAAAATATTTTTCAAAATTATTTTTCAAAATTATTAGAATATTTTCATAAAAATATATTTTCAAAATAGTGCTTCAACATAATAATGTTTTTATGTAATTCATGCTTGTCTGATTGATTATATATTATACATTTTCCAAAAATATATCTTTTCAAAAACTTGTTTGACTCACTCAATTAGACACAAGCCTCTTAGGACAACACTAAAGTTCCTTAAGGCACTTAGATAGAGTCAAACGGTATCGGGTACATGGGGAGTAAATACTTTTCGAAAATTGAGCTTTAAATCGTTATCACGTGTATTTTTCGAAAAAAAAGGGTTTATGTTGTAAAATTTACCTGTCTTGTTTGATTTTGATAAACCCTAAAGACACAGAGGAAAGTCCACTTCATAATCTACAAGGACTCTTAGGACGTGTCAGATTTAGGGGGAGTCTAAATCAAACTTCTGAAAAAATCTCTTGTTTAATTAATTGTTTTGAAATTATTAAATAATTTTCTTAATTTGAATCAACCCTTAAGACTTAGAGGAAGAGTACTTGTGGTCAACAAGCTTCCCAGGACTAGGTCAAGTTTAGGGGGACATCAAATTAAAAGAATTATTGAATATATCAAATGTTTTCATGCACGGTATTTTCAAATTCTGTTGAAAACATAAGTATTCTTTCAAAATAGTATCAATTTTCAAAAAAAATACTATTATTATAAAAAATTCATCTGTTTGAAATAATATCTTGAGTTTGGAAAATCTTCCAGGACACTTAGGAAAATGTCCTTGTAGTCAACAAGGTTTCCTATGATTGTGTCAGACTGGAAAATTAACCAAGTGAAGTCAAATATTATGTTTTCAAAAGTACTTATGTCTTTCAAAGCCAAATATTCTTTCAAAAGTACTATCATTTTTTTTCAAAATTCTACTAATATTTACTTGACCTTGAAAAATATTATGATTCATAAAACACTTATTTTCGAAAAACAGTTAGTACTTGCAAATTAGGCATAACATTTATATTTCCAAAATAACATTCTTTCAAAAGTTATGCATTTTCCAAAAGTACTTAATTATTCAAAAATTCAATATATTTTCAAAGGTACTTATATTGTTCAAAAATTACATAATTTTTGCAATATATTATTCAAAATACAATGCTTTCAAAAATTTTGCACTAAGTATTTTCAAAAAGAACCAAAAGTTTTTAATGTTGGTGCAAGTATTTTATTTTTGATGTATGACAAAGGGGGAGAGATGTGTGCTTAAGTTAGAAAAAAAAAATTTCCTGAAGATCAAAATTGTAGTTTCAAAACCTATATCATTTTTTTTACCCCAAGGACAGTAAGTTAGCCCCTTAAACCAATCTAACTTAAGTTATTGTCAAACATCAAAAAGGGGGAGATTGTTGGTGCAAGTTGCATCAATGATATTTCTCTTTAAGTGTTTTAATGTTTGACAATACACTTAAGTCAGTGATACATTGAACAGACAAAGGGGAGTAAGAGAGAAGTTACCAAAGCTGAAGAAAAGTCCTAGTTAATCTAGGCATCGAAACCTTAAGACCTAGCGAAGGGCTGCTAGGTATCGAAACCCCAAGACCTAGAGAAGGGCTGCTAGGCACCTAGCGAAGGGCTGCTAGGTATCGAAACCCCAAGACCTAGAGAAGGGCTGCTAGGCACCTAGCGAAGGGCTGCTAGGTATCGTAACCCTAAGACCTAGCGAAGGGCTGCTAGGCACCTAGTGAATGACTACTAGGCATAGAAGACCTAGCGAAGGGCTGCTAGGCACCTGGCGAAGGACTACTAGGGAATGAAGACTTGGTCCGAGGGACTAAGCAACTTAGCTGAGCGATGACTAAGGACAGGAGTAGAGACGGGTCAGGGTTTGGGCGTCTCGAGGTCCGGAGGTATCGAAAGCTAAGCAAAAGTCCACCCGAAGGACTGGGTGGCAACCGTCTCCTGAAAGGAGTAGGTGAAGGGCGAGTTCTCGGGGATAGGAACTTGTGCCGGTTCGACCTAGGGTTTAGTGCAAATCCGAAGTCCGAACCAAGTCCGTAAGATCAATATTATATGTATCTATGCTTTGTGTTTGTGGATATTGCAGGTACCAAGAACCGAAGACAAAGCAAGTGTGCTGGAAGCCCTGACCAGGGCGCCCCCAGTGTTGGGGGCGCCCCCATGCAACCAGGGCGCCCCCAGCAGTGGGGACGCCCCCAGGTAACACTAAATAGGCAGTAAACGTGAAGCAGGCAAAACAGGTGTCAACCGGGGCGCCCGGAGCGTCCGGGGCGCCCGGATTCATAGATGTTTTGCTGTTTCGAAGCCAGAACACAGGATAAGCCTCCACGGGGGCGCCCGGAGCATCCGGGGCGCCCTGGTCAAAGATCTTATCCCCTGCGGCGAGGTAGGCGCGAGGATAAGAGTTGACCGAGTCAACCGGGGGCGCCCCGGACGCTGGGGGCGCCCCCAGGAGGCCTTTATAAGGGGCCTCGACCCCTCTGCTTCCAGAACGATTCTGATCATTCCGACCGACGACAACATGCTAGAAACGAGGCTCTACGACCAGGAGGCTCCAGGAGGAGGTGCGCGGCACTTCGGAGGTCCAGATCGGCCGAGCTTCATACTTTTTCTCGTTGGTTTGCATTTTAATTACTATACTTAAATTTCTATATTATTGATTGTAATTCTGCACTGTAAGTCGGGTTTCTCCGCCTCTGGAAAGTCCGGAAAGGAGACCAATAGTGGACGGGCGTTCCTGTGCATAGGCCTTGGATGTACTGACCCTGGGGGGTCGGGAACCAAGTAAAAATCCGCTTGTCATTCTGTTGTGCATTTATTTTTCTGTTCTTATTTTCCGCTGCGCTACTAATATTCTAAGTCTAGAACGAATGAGTTTTCCACAAAGTTTTACGAAGATTTTGAATGTTCGATATTCACCCCCCCCCCTCTATCGACGGCACCTGTCCTACAGATACTTTTGATTTACATGCTAAATACATAGGATATGCTTGTTCTAAGATATATGCACCATATAGAATGACATGTAGTAGCTATGAATGCCCTTAGATATGAATAACGAATGGTTTCAATAAGAAGTTGATACAAACTTGGCACTTTCATGTTTATGTTGGGACCGGGTGCATGTTGGCAAGGATACAAGTTCGTAAATTTTAAAATATTTACGTGCAGCGGAAGAATTAGCATAAATAATTTCTCAAATTATTTTAACCACGTATCTAGCATGCGACCTTATGATGTGTGGACATGATCATAAATTAAAATTTTGCGAAAAAGTAAACTAATTTACTTTGTACCTCTCGTAACTCGAAGTAAGGGACGAGATCCAACCGTAGCGTCCCTTGGAAGCTCCGCCTCTATTCGCGTCCACGCCGAGTTCTCTTCGGGATGACTTCGCAAAGCCACGAGTTTTGTGCCGATGAGAACTACTAGATTCTCCAAAGGCACAACTAAAATAACAAGAGAAAAAGATGGAAACTAACCACCAAGAAACGGAATCTAAATTCCGTGAAGGAAGGAGATGCGACCCGCTTCTTCTTCTTCTTCTTTGGCACCTTCTTGATGGAGGTTGCTCACGCCAACTCTAGGAGATGTGAGGGTGGTGCGCCGGCCCTAGGAGGGGTGGACGCCGGCCCTATGGTGAGCAAGGGGCGCCGGCCCTAGGAGGGAAGGAGAAGGAGAGAATAAGAGAGAGAGGGGGAGAGAATTAATCTCTTGATTACTCTATTGATTGAGGAATTCAAGCCTAGCCTTGGTTCCTTTATATAGTAGTCTCTCCCTTGCCAAGTCTCCCTCTTAACAGAATTTTCATAAGAAATTTATCCTATAAATTTTCTTATGAATTATTCCGTTTAAGCCAAGTTTTATTATAACTAACTTTATAATAAAACAAATACATCTCTCCTTTTATTATGGAATAAATTTTCATAAAATTTATTATATAAATATTCTTATCATGGAAAAATCAATTCATAATTGATTTTATAAAATAAAAATAAACCATTTAAAGTTTATTTTAATCTCCATAAAAAGAATAAATTTATTATCTAAATTTTTCTTATCATGGAAAAATCAATTCATAATTGATTTTATAAAATAAAATAAACCAATCCATGGTTCATTTTAATTTCCATAAAAAGAATAAATTTATTATATAAATTTTTCTTATCATGGAAAAATCAATTCATAATTGATTTTAAAATAAAAATAAACCATTTAAAGTTTATTTTAATTTCCATGAAAACAAATTTGTTTATCCATAATTTTATAAAACAAACCGCGCTTGATTTATTTTATAATTTAAACCAAATTAATTGGTTTCTCCCCCTTGTTGTGGCCGGCCAAACCAAAGAGGGTTGGCACCCTCTTTGGCCGGCCAAACCGAGCCGATCCCATCACGAATTAAACTCATTTAATTCGCCCAATAAGCCTTCAAAAGACTTAGCCATTTTAAGTTTCCGTTGCGCCTCTGATTAACTCAGATTCGACTTATTTCTCTTGATCGGAAAATCTAATTTTCAACTCATTTTAAATCCCTCGGATTACTCATTGTGCGTGTGACTAAATAGGCTTTCGATTTATGTTGGTCGCCTATAATTCATCAATTATAGAACGATCATGAGTGACACCTAGTAGTACATCATGACCCCCCAATTAATCGAAAGATCAATGGTTGACCTCAGAAATAATTCTGAAACCCTTCAGCAGCTCTAATGAATCGTGCCTCATTCCCTTCACCATCTTATACCCACTTGGTTCAGGACACGGTCTATGTGTGTCAGTCCCCACTAGGCTGACTACGTCACACCTAGCCTAAGTAGTGTCTTTCTCGTCCTTTGGATTTCTAATTACTCTCATGTATTTAAGAGACTCATACTCTAAACATGATATGCTCTGGCCAGAGGTTTTGAGTAACAATCCGACGATAGACCTGGGTATACATCTCCTCGCAAGGAGTGGTGAATCCTTTGTAGGTTGTTCAAACATCTTCGGGCACTTCGGCTTATACCCAATCATCCTAGGCCCACACCTCCTTGGAGATGCTTGCTTAAGATGTTAAAGTATAAGTCTCCATGACCAAGATGACTTGAACACCGCAAGTCAAAGGAACATCGCACTTAAGCTGCAGTAAGAACTTCACTGACATGTCTATGTATAGACTACCATGTGAAGTTTTACAGCCAGTCACTCCAATGAACTAGTTCCCTTAACTAGCATCCATGTTTATCTCCGGACATCCCAATGTCACCAGCCAGTGAGAATCAGCTGATTAGAGAATAACTCATGCTAGTCTCAACAGAATTGATAGTGTCTGTTTTTATCAATTCATCGACTAGGGATATTTTCAATACTTCACAATTGCACATTTAGAGATAATCACTAGTTGTGATCCCATCACAAATTCTCTTATGCTGTGAATTGTATTGCGGACATTCAGTAGATGAGTTTAAGATCCCAATCAAATACACAATCATGTATACTCAAATAGTGAATTATCATTTATTAAAATAAATGTTTACAATCATAAGGTGATTGCCTTAGGACACTTCTCTCATATCACTAACAGTTTATGCTTCTACATGTCGCTTTTATGATTTCTAAGTTGTTATACATGCTAGAAACCCCCTAAAAACATGTATCAAATGCCCTAGAATCATTGTAGACCTGTTAGGAAGCTTAGATATGAATTTATGGAGCATTTGGTACGGAATAATTCGACTTTGGCACATTCTGAAACTCTGAAATCTGGGCTTTCAGAACTACCAGTCGACTGGAAAAATACCAGTTGACTGGTATCGAGCACAGAAACATTCTGTGGCCCGACCAGTCGACTGGCATATAGCAGTCGACTGGTACTGTGTAAAACAAAACTGGTGTAGAGCAGCTGGTTAGTGCTTTAGCCCGCAACCCAGAGGTTGGGGGATTGAATCCTGCCAAGGTAATAAAATAAAAGTTTTGCTTTATTTTGGGCTAGTTAGTACTCTCAACATGTTTATGAATTGTTAGTTCAGTAAATAGTAAAATAAGAATTTTTAAAATTCTCCCAGTTGGTTTAGCATTATTAGAAATCAGTAATTAGTCAGTTAGTCAGTTAGTAGTAGTAGCGATCCGCCTTAAAGCTTAGTACCAGAAGGCGGGTCGTTACAATTATCTCAATGGACTCCGTCATATACACCACAGCATAATGGTGTATCTGAGAGGCGTGATCGAACCTTGATGGACATAGTTAGATCTATGATGAATCATGCAACTCTTCCAAAATCCTTTTGGGGCTATGCGCTTAAGACAGCTGTTTACTTTCTAAACAGAGTCCCGACCAAGGTAGTCTCTACTACTCCATATGAGACATGGAATAGTAAGAAACCTCGTTTATCTCAACTAAAGATATGGGGTTGTCCTACTTTTGTAAATCGGACTGTATCAGACAAATTGGATGCTAAGTCTGATAAATGTCTATTTATTGGATACCCTAAGGAAACGAAAGGTTACCAATTCTATCATCCCTTGGAACAAAAGGTGTTTGTTTCAAGGCATGCTGTATTTCTAGAAAAAGAATTTCTTTTACAAGAAAACAGTGAGAGTAATATTGAACTTGAAGAAGTTCAAGGAACTCCAATAGACATTATAGAGACACCTAGTCTAGACCCACAACCAATAACTCATAATGATGAGCTATCAGTTGAACCTAAAACAACACCACTTCTTCGTAGGTCTGACAGGACACGTAATATTCCAGAGAGATACGGATTTCTCATAAGTGAATCGAACGACGTGATACTCATTAGCGATTACAAACCTATCAGTTATGAAGATGTTCTGAAAAATTCAGAAAGGGATAAATGGCTTGAAGCCATGAAGTCGAAAATGGATTCCATGTACGAAAATCAAGTATGGGACTTGGTTAACCCACCTGAAGGGATTAAGCCCATAGGGTGCAAGTGGGTTTTCAAGAAGAAAACCGACATGGAAGGTAATGTTGTTACCATTAAGGCTAGATTAGTGGCAAAAGGATATCGTTAGAAACAAGGAATTGATTATGACGAAACCTATTCGCCAGTAGCTATGCTTAAATTCATTCGGATGCTCCTGGCCATAGCAGCTCATTATGATTATGAGATATGACAAATGGATGTGAAAACAGCTTTCCTTAATGGAAACCTGCTTGAGGATGTATACATGATACAACCTGAAGGTTTCACATCGGTTGATAAAACCAAAGTATGCAAGCTTCGACGATCCATATATAGACTAAAGCAAGCATCCAGGAGCTGGAGCATCCGTTTTGATGAGACAATCAAAGAGTTTGATTTCTCACAAAATCCTGACGAACCTTGTGTGTACAAGAAGGTTAGTGGGAGTGCAGTCGTATTCCTAGTGTTATATGTCGATGACATATTACTTATAGGAAACGATATATCAGTCTTACAGTCAGTTAAAATTTGGTTGTCCAAAACTTTCTCCATGAAAGACCTGGGAGAAGCAACCTATATCCTTGGGATTAGAATCTATAAAGATAGATCAAAACGATTGCTTGGTCTTTCGCAGTCTACGTATATAGGCCGAGTGCTAAAAAGGTTTAGCATGTCGGAATCCAAGAAAGGTTACCTTCCCATCAGGCATGGGATCAACCTTTCGAAGTCTATGTGTCCGCGCACAGAAGACGAGAGGATTTGCATGAATAAGATTCCTTATGCATCCGCGATAGGATCTATCATGTATGCTATTTTATGTACTAGGCCCGATGTATTGTATGCTCTGAGCGTCACAAGCAGATACCAGTCTGATCCAGGAATGGATCATTGGGCAGCTATCAAGACAATCCTCAAGTACTTAAGAAACACTAAGGATGTGTTCCTAATATATGGAGAAGGTGATATGGTAATACGTGGGTATACAGATGCCAGTTTCCATACAGATAAGGATGACTCCAAATCTCAGTCTGGATACGTATTTATTTTGAATGGAGGCACAATAAGTTGGAAGAGTTCCAAACAAGACAACGTAGTGGATTCTACCACGGAAGCGGAATATATTGCAGCTTCGGAAGCAGCAAAGGAAGCAGTCTGGATCAAGAAGTTTGTCTCAAACTTGGTGTGGTTCCAACCATTGATGAAGCAATACCGGTTTATTGCGACAACAGTGGAGCTATTGCACAAGCAAAGGAACCAAGGTCTCATCAGCGATCCAAACATGTGCTTCGCCGCTATCATCTGATCAGAGAGATTATAAGTAGGAATGATATACAAATTGAGAAAATTCCCACTGAAAGGAATTTAGCGGATCCTTTAACTAAGGCCTTGCCTCAAAGTAAGTTTGAGGGTCATGTTAGAGCCTGTGGTATTGGGTACCGTAGCGATTGGCATTAAGCCAAGTGGGAGTTTGTTAGTAATATGAGAGAAGTGTCCTAAGACAATCGCCTTATGATTGTAATCATTTATTTTAATAAATGAATATTCACTATTTGAGTATACATGTCTGTGTATTTGATTGAGATCTTAAACTCACTTACTGAATGACCGCAATACAATTCACAGCATCAGAGAATTTATGATGAATTCACAACTAGTGATTATCTCTACATGTGCAATTGTGAAGTATTGAAATTGTCCCTAGTCGATGAATTAATAGATACGGACGCTATCAATTCTGTTGAGACTAGCATGGGTTATTCTCTAATCAGCCGATTCTCACTGGCTGGTGACATTGGGATGTCCGGAGATAAACATGAATGATAGTTAAGGGAACTAGTTCATTGGAGTGATTGGCTGTAAAACTTCATATGGTAGTCTACATATAGACATGTCGATGAAGTTCTTACTGCAGCTTAAGTGCGATGTTCCTTTGACTTGCGGTGTTCAAGTCATCTTGGTCATGGAGACTTATACTTTGACATCTTAAGCAAGCATCTCCAAGGAGGTGTGGACCCAGGATGATTGGGTATAAGCCGAAGTGCCCGAAGATGTTTGAACAGCCTACAAAGGATTCACCACTCTTTGCGAGGAGATGTATACCCGAGGCCTATCGTCGGATTGTTACTCGAAGCCTCTGGCCAGAGCATGACATGTTCAGAGTATGAATCTCTTAAATACATGAGAGTAATTAGAATCCATAGGACGAGGAAACGTTACTTGGGCTAGGTGTGACATAGTCAGCCTAGTAGGGACTGACACACATAGACCATGTCCTGAACCAAGTGGGTATAAGATGGTGAAGGGAATGGGGCACGATTCATTATAGCTGCTGAAGGGTTTCAGAATCATTTCTGAGGTCAACCGTTGATCTTTCAATTAATTGGGGATCATGATGTACTACTAGGTGCCACTCATGATCGTTCTATAATTAATTAGTTAATTATGGACGGCCAACATAAATTAAAAGCATATTTGGTCACACGCATAACGAGTAATTCGAAGGATTTAAAACGAGTTGAGAATTGGATTCTCCAATCGAGATAGACTATTTTTGGTAAGTCCAAACAATAGTCAAAACTGAATTTATTTTAGACACATCGGAAGCATAGAATGGCTAAGTCTTTTAAAGACTTAATGGGTGAATTAAATAAGTTTAATTCATTAAGGGATTTGATCCAAGGTGATATGGTTCATGGATTATTTTATCATGAATTAAAATAAACCAAAGAGTTGGTTTATTTTATAAAAAATTTATAATAAATCAAAGATGACAAAATTTAATCCATTAGTGAGTTTTGAACCATAGACCTATGGTTTGGATAAAATCTTGGCCGACCACTTGAGATGAGATCTCTTGTATGTGAATTTTGGCCACCACTAAAGGATAAGGCTATTTTGGTTTGTTTTATAAAATAGACCAAAGGTTGGTTTATTTTATAAAAGGTTATATAAATTTTATATATATAAATTTTTATATAATGAACCAATGGTTGGTTTGTTTTATAAATTTTATATAATCATGCCAAAAGAAAGAGAGCTTTGATTATGGATTGATTGAGAAATTATTCCATAATCAAGGAGAGGAGACTTAATCATGAGAGCCTTGATTATGGATTGATTGAGAAATTATTCCATAATCAAGGAGAGGTTTGCTTGGGAATTAAGAAACCTCTCCCTATATAAAGGACCCAAGGGGTGCCTTGGTAGATGATCCATCCAAGAATTGCTTGGGCTCTCTCCTCTTCTTCTCTCCCTCTCTCTTGGCCGGCCATAGGCCTTTCCCCGTTCTTCTTGACGTGGGCACAAGGAGAAGCATCAAGGCGACGAAGTTCTTCCTTGCGACGATCTTCCTCTTCGGCCGACCTTGGTGGTGAGTCTTTCGATTTGATTACTCTCTCGGTTTTCGTCGTGTTCACGGAGAATCTAGTAGTTCTCGTGAACACGAAACTCGTGGCTTAGCGAAGTCATCCCGACGATACTCGGCGTGGATACGAATAGAGGCGGAGCTTTCAAGGGACGCTAACGGTTGGATCTCGTCCCTTCTTCCAAGGTACGCAAGGTATTTCGTAGAGTAATTTCCTTTTCTGCAAAAATTTTATATTACGATTATGTGAACACATTGCATGCTTAGGATATGTGTTAGAATAATTTAGGAAATTATTCATGCCTTTGTTTCCGTTGCATGTAATTATGTAACAATTACAATACGTGTCCGCGTCGGCATGCACCCGGTCCCAACACTAAAAACCCACTTAGTATCAATAATGGATTTGCCCTCAGGTTTAGGTACTAGTTCCCAGACTTGGTTCCTCTCAAACTGGGCTAACTCTTCTTGCATTGCTATGATCCAATCAGGATCAGGTAAGACTTCATGTTGGGACTGGGTGCATGTTTACATGGATGCGGGTTCGTAATTTCAAAATTAATTACGTGCAGCGGAAGGTTTAGCATAAATAATTTCTCTAAATCATTTAACCACACATCTAAGCATGTAATTTTATCTTGTGTAGACATGATCATATATTTAAAATTTTACAGAAACATAAACTAATTTACGTATTACCTCGCGTAACTCGAAGGAAGGGACGAGATCCAACCGTAAGCGTCCCTTAGAAGCTCCACCTCTATTCGCGTCCACGCCGAGTATCTTCGGGATGACTTCGCAAAGCCACGAGTTTCGTGTTCTCGAGAACTATTAGATTCTCCGAGAACGCGACAAGAAAACCAAGAGAGAAGTCGGAAGACTAACCACAAAAGGATGGCGGAATCAAATTCCGGCGAAGAAAGAAGAGGTTTGCGGCAAAAGTCCTTGCGGCAACTCTAATTTCGGCAGCACCTTCTTCCGGCGCAGGTGTGGTCCGGCAGGAAAGGCAGGGGCGGCCGGCTGGTGCTCCTTCTTGAGGCGGTTGGCGACGGCAAGAAGAGGAGAAGAGAAGGAGAGAAGAGAGGGAGAGAGCCTATGCCTTCATCTCTTAATTATTATTCCCAAGCCTTGCCTTGGGTCCTTTATATAGTGGCCTCTCACCATCAAGCCTCTCAAATATGGAATAACTTATTCCATCATGCCAAGTTTGATTTTATATCATGGTTAAATCATATTTTAATTCATGATAAAAATCAATCAAGTCTCTTCTCTCTTATGGAATAAATTTTCTTATCATGGTAAATCAATCCATGATTGATTTTATAAAATAAACCAATCCATGGTTCATTTTAATTTCTATGAAAAATAAACCAAACCTTGGTTTATTATATAAAATTTATATCATCCATAATTTTATAAAACAAACCACACTTGATTTATTTTATAAATTGAACCAAAAACTTGGTTCTCTCCTTTGTTGTGGCCGGCCAAGCAAAGAGGATGGAGGCCCTCTTTGGCCGGCCCATCCAAGCCAAGCCCCAATGAATTAAACTTATTTAATTCATCTATTAAGTCTTCAAAAGACTTAGCCATTTTACGCTTCCGATGCGTCTCTGAAAAATTCAGATTCGACTTATCGTTTGGCTCAACCAAACTTAATCTCTCTTGATTGGAAAATCTAATTTTCAACTCATTTTAAATCCCTCGGATTACTCGTAGTGCGTGTGACTAAATAGGCTTTCGATTTATGTTGGTCGTCTATAATTAATCAATTATAGAACGATCATGAGTGGCACCTAGTAGTACATCATGATCCCCAATTAATCGAAAGATCAACGGTTGACCTCAGAAACAATTCTGAAACCCTTCAGCAGCTATAATGAATCGTGCCCCATTCCCTTCACCATCTTATACCCACTTGGTTCAGGACATGGTCTATGTGTGTCAGTCCCCACTAGGCTGACTACGTCACACCTAGCCCAAGTAACGTTTTCTCGTCCTACGGATTCTAATTACTCTCATGTATTTAAGAGATTCATACTCTGAACATGTCATGCTCTGGCCAGAGGCTTCGAGTAACAATCCGACGATAGGCCTCGGGTATACATCTCCTCGCAAGGAGTGGTGAATCCTTTGTAGGCTGTTCAAACATCTTCGGGCACTTCGGCTTATACCCAATCATCCTGGGTCCACACCTCCTTGGAGATGCTTGCTTAAGATGTCAAAGTATAAGTCTCCATGACCAAGATGACTTGAACACCGCAAGTCAAAGGAACATCGCACTTAAGCTGCAGTAAGAACTTCACTGACATATCTATATGTAGACTACCATATGAAGTTTTACAGCCAGTCACTCCAATGAACTAGTTCCCTTAACTAGCATTCATGTTTATCTCCGGACATCTCAATGTCACCAGCCAGTGAGAATCAGCTGATTAGAGAATAACCCATGCTAGTCTCAACAGAATTGATAGTGTCCGTATTTATCAATTCATCGACTAGGGACAATTTCAATACTTCACAATTGCACATGTAGAGATAATCACTAGTTGTGAATTCATCACAAATTCTCTCATGCTGTGAATTGTATTGCGGACATTCAGTAAATGAGTTTAAGATCTCAATCAAATACACAAACATGTATACTCAAATAGTGAATATTCATTTATTAAAATAAATGATTACAATCATAAGGCGATTGCCTTAGGACACTTCTCTCATATCACTAACAAACTCCCACTTGGCCTAATGCCAATCGCTACGGTACCAAATACCACAGGCTCTAACATGACCCTCAAACTTGCTTTGAGGCAAGGCCTTAGTTAAAGGATCCGCTAAATTTCTTTCAGTGGAAATTTTCTCAATTTGTATATCATTCCTACTTATAATCTCTCTGATCAGATGATAGCGGCGAAGCACATGTCTGGATCGCTGATGAGACCTTGTTCCTTTGCTTATGCAATAGCTCCATTGTTGTTGCAGTAAACCGGTATTGCGTCATCAATGGTTGAAACCACACCAAGTTCTGAGGCAAACTTCTTGATCCAGACTGCTTCCTTTGCTGCTTCCAATGCTGCAATATATTCCACTTCCGTGGTAGAATCCGCTACGGTGTCTTGCTTGGAACTCTTCCAACTTATTGCGCCTCCATTCAAAATAAATACGTATCCAGACTGAGATTTGGAGTCATCCTTATCTGTCTGGAAACTGGCATCTGTATACCCACGTATTACCATATCACCTTCTCCATATATTAGGAACACATCCTTAGTGCTTCTTAAGTACTTGAGGATTGTCTTGACAGCCGCCCAATGATCCATTCCTGGATCAGACTGGTATCTGCTTGTGACGCTCAGAGCATACGATACATCGGGCCTAGTACATAACATAGCATACATGATAGATCCTATCGCGGATGCATAAGGAATCTTATTCATGCAAATCCTCTCGTCTTCTGTGCGCGGACACATAGACTTCGAAAGGTTGATCCATGCCTGATGGGAAGGTAACCTTTCTTGGATTCCGACATGCTAAACCTTTCTAGCACTCGGTCTATATATGTAGACTGCGAAAGACCAAGCAACCGTTTTGATCTATCTCTATAGATTCTAATCCCAAGGATATAGGTTGCTTCTCCCAGGTCTTTCATGGAGAAAGTTTTGGACAACCAAATTTTAACTGACTGTAAGACTGATATATCGTTTCCTATAAGTAATATGTCATCGACATATAACACTAGGAATACGACTGCACTCCCACTAACCTTCTTGTACACACAAGGTTCGTCAGGATTTTGTGAGAAATCAAACTCTTTGATTGTCTCATCAAAACGGATGTTCCAGCTCCTGGATGCTTGCTTTAGTCCATATATGGATCGTCGAAGCTTGCATACTTTGGTTTTATTAACCGATGTGAAACCTTCAGGTTGTATCATGTATACATCCTCAAGCAGGTTTCCATTAAGGAAAGCTGTTTTCACATCCATTTGCCATATCTCATAATCATAATGAGCTGCTATGGCCAGGAGCATCCGAATGGATTTAAGCATAGCTACTGGCGAATAGGTTTCGTCATAATCAATTCCTTGTTTCTGACGATATCCTTTTGCCACTAATCTAGCCTTAAAGGTAAAACATTACCTTCCATGTCGGTTTTCTTCTTGAAAACCCACTTGCACCCTATGGGCTTAATCCCTTCAGGTGGGTTAACCAAGTCCATACTTGATTTTTGTACATGGAATCCATTTCCGACTTCATGGCTTCAAGTCATTTTCCCTTTTCTNAAAGAAGTGGTGTTGTTTTAGGTTCAACTGATAGCTTATCATTATGAGTTATTGGTTGTAGGTCTAGACTAGGTGTCTCTGTAATGTCTATTGAAGTTTCTTGAACTTCTTCAAGTTCAATGCTACTCCCACTATTTTCTTGTAAAAGAAATTCTTTTTCTAGAAATACAGTATGCCTTGAAACAAACACCTTTTGTTCCTAGGGATGATAGAATTGGTAACCTTTCGTTTCCTTAGGGTATCAAATAAATAGACATTTATCAGACTTAGCATCCAATTTGTCTGATATAGTCCGCTTTACATAAGCAGGACAACCCCATATCTTTAGGTGAGATAAATGAGGTTTCTTACTATTCTACGTCTCATATGGAGTAGTAAAGACTACCTTGGTCGGGACTCTGTTTAGTAAGTAAACAGCTGTCTTAAGCGCATAGCTTGATTCATCATAGATCTAACCATGTCCATCAAGGTTCGGTTATGCCTCTCAGATACACCATTATGCTGTGGTGTATATGGCGGAGTCCATTGAGACAATATCCCATTGTCCCTAAGATAATCTTGAAACTCTTGACTTAAGTATTCACCACCCCGATTGGATCGAAGTATCTTAATACTTTTGCCAAGCTGTTTCTCTACTTCACTTCTGAACTCTTTGAATTTCTCAAAAACTTCAGATTTGTGTTTCATTAAGAACACATACCCGAATCCTGAGTGATCATCGATAAAGGTAATGAAGTAGCTATAGCCTCCTTGTGCAAGAGTTAACATTGGTCCACATACATCAGTATGTATTAGACCAAGCAATTCTCCCACTGGTTTACCTTTTCCGGAAAAGGGTAATTTGGTCATCTTGCCTTTTAAGCATGATTCGCATGTGTCAAATGAGCCGGGTTCAAATGATTCCAGAATTCCACATCGGTGTAATTTGGTCATGCGTTTCTTACTTACCTAGCCAAGACGACAATGCCACATATAGGAGTCTATTTGATTATCTATTCGAGCACGTTTGTTGCTAACTTCGATATTGAAAACGTCACCGGATAAATCTAACGTGTAGATACCATTGCATAAAGTTCCGGTCCCATAAAGAATACCATTTAAAGTTATGTAACAGCAATTGTTACTAAAAATTAAATGATAACCCTTTTCATTTAAGTATGAAATAGATATAATGTTCTTTATTAACGAAGGAACAAAATAACAATTATCGAATTGTAAGACAAGTCCAGTAGGGAGCTTTAGCAAATATGTTCCGATGGCAACAACAACAATCTTTGCTCCATTTCCAACTCGCAAATTCGCTTCTCCCTTGACGAGTCTTCTTCTATTCCTTAGCACATGTATGTCATTACATATATGTGAGCTACACCCAGTATCGAGTACCCAGGTGTCCGAGGAAATAGAGTGACATTCAATAACGAAGATACCTGAAGAGGATGGGGCATCAGATGCCTTCTTCTTCAGGAACTCAAGATAAACCTTGCAGTTTCTTCGCCAGTGGCCCTCCTTGCCGGAGTGATGGCAAATGCCTTTTGGTGCCTTTTCAATCTTTTTGGCCTTTTTCTTCCTTCCCTTATTTTGTTCTTTGGGCTTCCTCTTAGAACCTTTCTTTGAGGAACCAACTAACAGTATCGTCTTCTGATCCTGCTTTACAGAAGGCTCTACAGTCTTCAGCAGATTAAGCAACTCAGGAATGGTAGTCTCCAGTGTGTTCATCCGATAGTTCATCACAAACTATGAGTAACTCTTGGGCAAACAATGCAGAATTAAGTCAATACTTAGTTCGTGATCCATTGCAAATCCGAGTGTGCCTAGTCGCTCAATGTACCCCAACATATTCAACACAAACTGTGAAACAGAAGTGCCTTCCTACATCTTAGAGGTGAAGAGGAGTCTGGAGACCTCAAACCTTTCGGATCTCGCCTGCTCGTCAAACAGCTCATGAAGATGGAAGACGATGGTATGAGCATCCATATGCTCATGCTGCTTTTGTAGCTCAGGTACCATAGCAGCCAGCATGATGCAACTCGTAAGTTCAGAATGGGTCACATGTTTCTGATAGGCCACTAACTGGTCTGGAGTTGCATCTTCAGGAGGATGGTTGGGAAGTTGTTCTTCAAGGACATAAGCAAGCTTTTCTGCCTTGAGGACTACCCTCAGGTTTCGAAGCTAGTCCATGAAGTTTGGCACAGTCAGCTTATTGGTGTCCAAAATGGAATGCAAATTCAGAGAAGACATTATCAGGTGATTATCCTAGAAATACAAATTGAGGTTATGTGATGAGAATGATAAAGAATGCATCAATATACATTAATTAAATCCTATTTATTTTTCGAATTGAATAACCCTTTTTATCAATTCGGGAGATCGTAGGAACATCTCCAAATAGGTTGATATCCAACCATAGATAAGAACAACCATGGCTGGGGCCATCAAGTTATTCTTAGCTATGAAGGTAGGTAATTATACCGATTACATATTACATATATGTAACTATCACATTATGATATCAACTAATTGAATGTTTGCATAAATCATTGGGTTGTTAACTCATTAACAAGTATGCAACATTATACATAGCACCCAACTGCACCTCTCTTTACATCGACCTTGGCTGTGGCACAACAAATCGATGCTCCAAGCTTAAGGCTGACCTATTAATCAAGAAATAGTTTTAATATGGTTGGAGCTCATTCAACCGTTTAGTCAGGCTTGGATGTGTCCAACAACCAAAACTAAGGATTGACCTCTGACTCCAACTATATTAATCATAAACTAATTCCATGGTTTGAACATGTTGAGGTTCAAGCCGGGCATGGATGTGTCCATCAACCCAAACGAGAAACAAAACTCCGGTTCTAACCATATTAATGGAAGGTGTTGGCCTTAATATTTTGTAAGGGGTTTTGGGTCTCATCCTTTTCTTTTATGCACATTCATGACATGTAATTATGTCATGTTCTAACGATTTCCTTAATAAAATATGTATGTGACTTAATTTATCAAGTCTCATTAATTGAATTAGGAACCGGATTTCCTAATTTTAATTTCATACTTTATTCAAGGAATTATTTTTGGGAAACAATTTCCTAAATTATCATAATCAATTTCGGAATTAATATGTTTAAGACTTTGATTTCTCTAAATCAAATCTTATTAAATTAAGAGACAGATTCCCTTAATTCAACCACATATTATTTTCATGAAAATCTTATTTAAGGAAATATACTCTATAGGAAACAATTTTCCTAATTAATTTTGGAGACAATAATATGTTAGAGCATCACCTCATAAATCCAATAAGGAAATTATCGTTTGAGAATCACCTAAAAAATATCCAAGATTTGATCACATATTTTATTTATGGAAAATTAATATCAATAACTTAATTTGGATGGCTCCCCGAGGCTCAATCCAAATTAAACATTTGACAATTTAACTTCAATTTAGAAAATTTAATTATAACAACTAACTTTAAATTGGACGGCTCCCCGAGGCTCAATCCAAAATAAAGAATTTTATAAATAATTTAATTTCTAATTATAAATTTAAATGCCAATTAATATTCCCATAATTTGTCTAGATTTTCTTGAAAGAAAGTGCCCAAAATTGCGAGCTTTCCATAAATGGAAATTTTCAAAAAATTAAAAGGTTTTCAGAATAATTGTAAGTATCTGGTACAAAGAAAACTTACGTTTTTCCAAAATTAGAAAATTTTCAAAATAGGAAATTTTTAAAATTGGAATGTTTTCAAAAATGGAAAGTTTTCACAATTATCATAAAATTTCAGAAACCGAGATATTTCAAAAGTTTGCGAAATTTCATGAGGATTTCCAAACTTTGAAATTCCTAAATTGAAATTTTACCATAATTGGAAAGTTTCCATAATTGAAAATTTTCCAAAATTGAGATCATGATAAAGTTTTCCGCAAAATAAGTATATAATTATGTCGAACACAAACCTCGGCTCTGATACCACTGTTGGGACCGGGTGCATGTTGACATGGATGCGGGTTCGTAATTTCAAAATTAATTACGTGCAGCGGAAGGTTTAGCATAAATAATTTCTCTAAATCATTTAACCACACATTTAGCATCCAATTTTATCTTGTATAGACATGATCATATATTTAAAATTTTGCAAAAACATAAACTAATTTACGTATTACCTTGCGTAACTCGAAGGAAGGGACGAGATCCAACCGTAAGCATCCCTTAGAAGCTCCGCCTCTATTCGCGTCCACGCCGAGTATCTTCGGGATGACTTCGCAAAGCCACGAGTTTCGTGTTCTCGAGAACTACTAGATTCTCCGAGAACGCGACAAGAAAAACCAAGAGAGAAGTCGGAAGACTAACCACAAAAGGATGGTCGGAATCAAAATTCCGGCGAAGCAAAAGAAGAGGCTTGCGGCAAAAAGATTCTTGCGGCAAACTCTAATTCCGACAGCACCTTCTTCCGGTAGCAGGTGGTGGTCAGCAGGGAAAGGGAAGGGGCGGCCGACTGGTGCTCCTTCTTGAGGCTGGTTGGCGCACGACAAGAAGAGGAGAAGAGAAGGAGAGAAAGAGAGGGAGAGAGCATATGCCTTCATCTCAATTATTATTATTATTACCTAAGCCTTGCCTTGGGTCCTTTATATAGTGGCCTCTCAACCATCAAACCTCTCAAATATGGAATAACTTATTCCATCATGTCAAGTTTGATTTTATATCATGGTTAAAATCATATTTTAATTCATGATAAAAAATCAATCAAGTCTCTTCTCTCTTATGGAATAAATTTCCTTATCATGGTAAATCAATCCATGATTGATTTTATAAAATAAACCAATCCATGGTTCATTTTAATTTCCATGAAAAATAAACCAAACCTTGGTTTATTATATAAAAAATTTATATCATCCATAATTTTATAAAACAAACCACACTTGGTTTATTTTATAAATTGAACCAAAAACTTGGTTCTCTCCCTTTGTTGTGGCCGGCCAAGCAAAGAGCATGGAGGCCCTCTTTGCCCGGCCCATCCAAGCCAAGCCCCAATGAATTAAACTTATTTAATTCATCTATTAAGTCTTCAAAAGACTTAGCCATTTTACGCTTCCGATGCGTCTCTGAAAAATTCAGATTCGACTTATCGTTTGGTTTAACCAAACTTAATCTCTCTTGATTGGAAAATCCAATTTTCAACTCATTTTAAATCCCTCGGATTACTCGTAGTGCGTGTGACTAAATAGGCTTTCGATTTATGTTGGTCGTCTATAATTAATCAATTATAGAACGATCATGAGTGGCACCTAGTAGTACATCATGATCCCCAATTAATCGAAAGATCAACGGTTGACCTCAGAATCAATTCTGAAACCCTTCAGCAGCTATAATGAATCGTGCCCCATTTCCTTCATCATCTTATACCCACTTGGTTCGGGGCATGGTCTATGTGTGTCAGTCCCCACTAGGCTGACTACGTCACACCTAGCCCAAGTAACGTTTTCTCGTCTTACGGATTCTAATTACTCTCATGTATTTAAGAGATTCATACTCTGAACATGTCATGCTCTGGCCAGAGGCATCGAGTAACAATCTGACGATAGGCCTCGGGTATACATCTCCTCGCAAGGAGTGGTGAATCCTTTGTAGGTTGTTCAAACATCTTCGGGCACTTCGGCTTATACCCAATCATCCTGGGTCCACACCTCCTTGGAGATGCTTGCTTAAGATGTCAAAGTATAAGTCTCCATGACCAAGATGACTTGAACACCGCAAGTCAAAGGAACATCGCACTTAAGCTGCAGTAAGAACTTCACTGACATATCTATATGTAGACTACCATATGAAGTTTTACAGCCAGTCACTCCAATGAACTAGTTCCCTTAACTAGCATTCATGGTTATCTCCGGACATCTCAATGTCACCAGCCAGTGAGAATCAGCTGATTAGAGAATAACCCATGCTAGTCTCAACAGAATTGAAAGTGTCCGTATTTATCAATTCATCGACTAGGGACAATTTCAATACTTCACAATTGCACATGTAGAGATAATCACTAGTTGTGAATTCATCACAAATTCTCTCATGCTGTGAATTGTATTGCGGACATTCAGTAAATGAATTTAAGATCTCAATCAAATACACAAACATGTATACTCAAATAGTGAATATTCATTTATTAAAATAAATGATTACAATCATAAGGCGATTGCCTTAGGACACTTCTCTCATATCACTAACACTTCATATATGGTCTTAGGTTCAATTTTTGAAATCATTGCAATCTGACTGAGGTTCCTATAAGTGGACCTAGTTCTGACTCCTAAGGTTGGATCACTCACAATCTGATCAATTGGGTGACTGAGTCTGGGTTT
Source organism: Boesenbergia rotunda (assembly GCA_024364735.1). Taxonomy (NCBI): domain Eukaryota; kingdom Viridiplantae; phylum Streptophyta; class Magnoliopsida; order Zingiberales; family Zingiberaceae; genus Boesenbergia; species Boesenbergia rotunda. The sequence goes on from JAGFNQ010001557.1 coordinate 182,322, forward strand.
CTTAGTTTTTCTGGAACTTGGTTCAGCCTCAGGTCCGGCTGGTCGATTTGGTTCAGTGATTGGTTCAACTACTTGGGTTGGTTCAATTGCTGGTTCAATTGTCTCAATGGTTGGTTCAATATTTAGTTCATTTAGGGGTTCAATTAAAGGTTCAGTAGTATGTTCATTTTCTTCTTGATCAGTATTTGATGAATTTAGATCTGGATTATCAAATTTTGAGTTAATCTCTTCATCAAATGTCAGATTTATTGTTTCTTCAATTTTCTTAGTTTGTTTATTGTAAACCCTATAGGCTCTACTTGTTGTTGAATAACCTAAGAAGATGCCTGGGGTTGACTTAGACTGGAATTTACCTAGATAGTCCTTGGTGTTTAGGATATGAACTTTGCACCCAAAGACTCTTAGGTAATGTAGGTTTGGAAGTCTATGGTAGTATAATTCATAGGGTGTTTTATTGTGTCATTTGTTAATTAGTACCCTATTTTGGATGTAGCAAGTCGTACTAATTGCTTCTGCCCAATATTGGTTAGTTAGGTTAAATTCATTGAGCATAGCTCTAGCGGCTTCCTGTAGGGTTCTATTTTTCCTTTCAACTATCCCATTTTGTTGGGGGGTTCTAGGACACGAAAATTCGTGTATATACCCATTTACCTTACAAAACTCCTCGAATCGTTGATTTTCAAACTCTCCCCCGTGGTCACTCCTAAGTCTTTTTATTTTGGTATCGTTTTGATTTTCAATTAACTTACAAAAATCATTAAATAGATTTAGGGTTTTATCTTTGGTCTTTATAAACCTAACCCAGGTAAACCTAGAGTAATCATCAACTATTACAAAGCAGTACCGGTTTTCGCTTAGTGACTTGGCTACATGTGAATCAAATAGGTTAAGATGCAGGAGCTCAAGTGTGGTTTGAGTTAGATCAGACTGAATTAGTTTGTGATTAGACCTGGTTTGTTTACCTTGATTACATGATTTACATATTAAGTTTTCATGGTTCTTAATTTTAGGGATACCTTTAATTAGGCCAAGTTGGGTGATTTTTGAGATTATTCTCAAATTAGTGTGACCTAATCTCCTATGCCAGAGGTTTGATTGTTCTAACTGAGTTAACATGCATTTAGGTACTAGTGGTAGGTTTATGGTGTAAACATTATTTTTCCTAGTGCCCTTGAGCATGATTTCTGAGTCTTGCAAGTTTCTAATCAGGCAATTAGAGTTGGTAAAGGTAACTACATAACCAGTATCACACAATTGACTTATGCTAAGCAAGTTAAATTTAAAATCTTCAACCAAAAGAACCTTCTTAATAACAAAGTCAGATTTTAGTTCAATGTTACCTGACCCAATCACCTTGAGTGTAGCATTGTTGCCAAATGCTACTGAGCCTAGGTTTTTGAACTTGAGTTTGGTGAATTTCAATTTATCCCCAGTCATGTGTCTGGAGCACCCGCTATCCAACATTCATTAGTCCAAATCTTTATGTTCAGTGATTTCGCCATCCTCTAAAAACGTGAGCTTTCCGTCTTCTGGCTCCGATTCTGACTCGGTCTCGATTTCTTCGGAGGTGGTTAGTGCGAGCAAGTTCGACTGTGGGGCCTCTTCTTCGGAGGAGGAGGAGGACTCGTCCCACGTTGCTTGAAGGCCCTTCTTCTTTCTTATCTTCTTTGTTTCCTTCAGATTGGGGCATTCCGTCTTGTAATGACCCTTCTTTTTGCACTCATAACAGGTCACATTTGGTTTGTTCTTTTCATTTGAAGGATCAGCTGGTTCTTCCTTTCTTCGGTTGGCTTTCCTTCTGTTGGTCTGGTTTTTTAGTTCCTTGTAGCAGTCCCGGGCTAGACGAACCAGCTTAGGTCGAGTTCCTTCGCTTTCTTCTGAGTCTGAGTCTGAATCAGACTCGGGTGCAAGTTGAGGTTTCTTCTTGGTCATCTTTCCAGTTTTACCTGCAACAAAAGCAATGCCTTTCTCGGCCAGATTGCAGTTAGTCTGTTCATGTAATTCGAGTTCTGAAAATAATTCATCTAGTTTAATTTTAGACAAATCCCTTGAAACTTTGTACGCATCTACCATAGATGCCCACAAAGTATTTCTAGGGAAGGCGTTAAGAGCATACCTAATCAGGTCACGGTTCTCTACCTTGTGACCGATGGTGTGTAGACCGTTCATCAGCTCCTGAATTCTGGCGTGGAGATGAGCTGCTGATTCGCTGTCGTTCATCTTGATGGTATACAACTTGTTCAGTAGTAGGTCCCTCTTGTTGATCCGGGTGTCAGAGGTTCCTTCATGCAACTCAATTAGCTTACCCCAGAGTTCTTTTGCACTGTTGAATGGACCTACCCGGTTCAGCTCCTCTTTGGTTAGGCCGCATTGAAGTGTTTGAGTTGCTTTGGCATCGACTTCAATTTTCCTTTTTAGGGCGGTATCCCATTCGGTGTAAGATTGTGGCACTCCGTCAACTTTTTTAGGAATGTCTAGACCAGACTGGATTATTATCCACATGTCCACCTGAGTTTTCAGGTGGACTTCCATCCGACTTTTCCAGTAGGAGAAGTCCTCCCCACTGAAAAGCGGTGGTCTAGCGGTACTGAAGCCTTCTTGCATTGCCATTTAGGAGTTATTTCTGAAAAGAGAACGAAAAGAAAAAAATGTCCCAAGACTTGGTCTTGGATTAGCAACGTGGGAGAAATATAAAACAATTTTATCAAGTGGTGTTGCACCAACCTCGATCAACGATAAAAATTCGATTAAAAAAAATATTTTGTAAAAATCCGAAAAACTCTCAAATTGGTGGTTGCACCAAATTTGAGCTTCCCCGCTCTGATACCACTTGTTGGATCGAGAAAATACGATAGAGGGGGGGTGAATATCGTAAAACCGTTTCAGATTATAAAATTAGAGAATGCACAGCGGAAATTAAAACAACAAACGCGAACACAAGATTTTTTACTTAGTTCGGAGTCGCGGTCAGCTCCTACTCCAAGGCCCACGGTCCTTGACCATTTACTGCGGGCAATTCTATAAGGCGCAAAGTTTTACAGAAAGTCGTACAGTATTAATGTAGTAAAAATAAAAATCTAACTCTTCGTTACCAACGCCCTGTGTGGATCGTTCTTCGGTTCGTAGGGTCGTCGTCGGCGCTAGAACCTCGAGATCAGATGTTTCCGGAGCAGAGCGCTTGAGCGAAGAGTTTTGAGGCGTTGAAAAAGTGCGTCCAGAAGCCTTGGGGGTCGAGCCCCTTTTATAGTGCACCTGGGGGCGCCCGAGACGCTGGGGGCGCCCTCCACGTGTCTCGCGATCCGCAAACCTTCATCCGGAACTCGGTCAGCCCTTATCCCTCCAGGATCATGCTCGAGGTTTGACGGGGGCGCCCAGTACACAGGGGGCACCCAGGTTGACTTGATCAACAGGCTTCTCAGCTGAATTCAATCCAATTGCTTCGTTGGTTTGGACCCAGGGCGCCCGATGCATCTGGGGCGCCCGGGAGCTTGGGGACGCTTGGCCCAGTGAGCTTCCGAAGCGTTTTCTTGCTCAACTCTTGTTTGGCTTTGACCTTGGGCGCCCGGGACCTCCCGGGCGCCTAACCCAGCTGCTGCCCCCTCCTTGGGGCGTTCTGAGCTGCAGAAACTCGTTCCTTCGGTCCTACATCCAGGGATAGTACCAAACAAAACAAAGCAAGATGTTAGTGAATTTTACAGTCGTAGCTGTCTTGGTTCTGACTTTGGGTCTCCAAAATGGAACTCTAGGTCGAACCGACGCCTACTGTTCCCTCGACGAGGAACGCGTCCTCACCTACTCCTCTCAGGAGAATTTACCTGTTGCCAACCGGCTCCTCCGGTTGGACTTTTGCCCAGCAGTCCTTCGCCAGGTGCCTAGCAGTCCTTCGCCAGGTCTTTAGTACCAAGAAGTCCTTCTCCTGGTGCCCAGCAATCCTTCGCCAGGTCTTCGGTACCAAGCAGTCCTTCGCCTGGTGCCTAGCAATCCTTCGCTAGGTCTTCAACTCCTAGCAGCCCTTCGCTAGGTGCCCAGTAGTCCTTCGCCAGGTCTTAGGGTTTCGATGCCTAACAGTCCTTCGCTAGGTGCCTAGCAATCCTTCGCTAGGACTTCAATCTGCATACTCAAGTAACATATTAGACAACAAATAATACTTAACTTTTGAACCCTTTGTTAATATCAAAACACAGGTTCGACTTGGATGCTGCCTGCACCAACAATCTCCCCCTTTTAATTTATCGCAACCCGGTTCAAAAAGTTAAGTTAATCATAAATAGGTGAAATATCAGTTTAGTTTCCTCCCCCTGGAAGGAATCTCCTCCTAGGTTTTTCAAAGGTTCGTGAGGTTTGAAAAATTTCTCAATCTAAAAATGGAATTGATTTTTCAACACTTAGAACATATTTCAAAAGATGTTTTAGAAAACATTTTCCAAAAAAATTTTGGCTGGGCACTTAAAAAAAATTTATACTTAGAAATTTTACACTTTAGAGAAATTTTCAAGTCAATAACTTAGTAGAAATTTTTTAAACATCTTCTAAAGTTTTTATTACTAAAGGAATTTTTGAGTTAAAAAAATTTCAATCTCTTTAGTACTTTAGAAACTTTTTACTTAAAAACTTTTCTATTTAAGATAAGTACTTAGAAAAAGTTTTGAACATAGCTTATGTTTAAGTACTTAGAAACACTTTTGAAAATAGCTTGGGTCAAGTACTTAACAACAATTTTGAAATCAACTTAGGTCAAGTACTTAGACATTGTTTTTAAAAAAATTTTGAAAGCAACTTAGATTAAGTAATTTGAAACAGTTTTAAAAAAAACAGTTTTGAAGGCAACTTAGATTAAGTACTTTTTGAAGAAAGGATAAAGAAAATTTTGAATTTTGAAAAAATTTTAAACCTTCTCTCCTTTCCAATCTCTCCCCCTTTGCCATAAATCAAAAAAATAAAGTACATAAGAATATAGCAAAAGAATAATGTGATGTGCTGAACCAATTCAAGATATAAACTGAATCAAACCAATTTGACTTATTTCTGTCGGGTTCTGTCTATCCCAATTAGCTACTTACCAAGTGTTATAGACAGTAGTTTTCGCTAGGGTTAGTCAAGTTAAGTGTTGTGTTCAAGTTAGATTTAAGTTTGACACTTAACCTGATTACTGTTCAATTTGTATTTAGTGCCCCAATTGCTGCAGATGCACTGACTTAAAGCATCTTGAATTAAGGCAAAGACCTAAACATCTCAACCCATTCTAGGTTATCTATCGAAAGTACCCTAAGGTGCTTGTGAGATGCTGGCTTCTAGATCTATAGGTGCATGAAGTTTCTAGGATTAGGGCCTAGGCTAAGTCCATTTGCGAAGAAAAACCCTAGTTTTGAAGAGGGTAGTTTTAAATAAAAACTAAGTCGAAACAAAAAAAATTATTTTTAATTGCAATAGAGATTTTGAAAATCAAGTAAAGCAGTTTAAAAATAAAAGTAGAGTAAACCTATTCTACCAAGCATAACCCTAACTGTCTTCTTAGTGAGCTGAACTCAGACTCAGGTAGGGATTTGGTGAATATGTCAGCTAAGTTAGATTTAGAGTCTACATGCTTAAGGACTATCTCACCCCTGACTACGTGATCTCTTACAAAGTGGTGTTTGACTTCTATGTGTTTAGTTCTGGAGTGTTGGATTGGATTCTTAGTTATGTTAATTGAGCTTATATTATCAATGTAGACCTGAGTTTGAGTGTAGTTAAGTTGGAAGTCTTTGAGGGTGTGCATCATCCATAAGAGTTGTGCTACACACTCTCCTAAAGCTACATACTCAGCTTCAGTTGTGGATAGAGATACACAATGTTATTTTCTGCTGCACCAACTTACTAGACTATTTCCTAACAGTTGGCAGCTTCCATTTGTGCTCTTTCTATCTAATTTACAACCAGCGTAATCAGAATTCGAGTATCCTGACAAGTCAAAGGTTGAGGTCCTAGGATACCAAATCCCTACATTTAGGGTGCCCTTAACATATCTTAGTATTCTTTTTAGGGTTGCTAAGTGCGTTTCCTTAGCACAGGTTTGGTATCTAGTACATATTCCTACGGCAAAAAGGATATCAGGTCTGCTGGCTGTAAGGTACAGTAGACTTCCAATCATACTTCTATAGAGTTTAAGGTCTACTGGTTTACCATCAGGGTCACTATCTATTTTTACATTTGTGGCCATGGGGGTACTTATGTTTTTAGAGTTATCCATTTTAAATTTCTTTATTAACTCCTTAGCATATTTGGATTGATGGACATAGTTTCCATCCCTAGTTTGTTTAATTTGTAACCCTAGAAAGAAGTTGAGCTCACCAACTAAGCTCATTTCAAATTCATTTTCCATTATTTTAACAAATTCTTTTAGGAAATTTGAGTTGGTGGACCCAAAAATTATGTCATCGACGTAGATTTGGGCAATAAAGATTTCTTTTCCTAAGGTTTTGATAAATAGGGTTGAGTCAATTTGTCCTTGTTTAAATTCTTTAGAGATTAGGTAAGTTGATAAGCGTTCATACCAGACCCTAGGTTCTTGTTTTAGTCCATAAAGTACTTTACTGAGTTTGTAAACGTGGTCAGGTCTTTCTAAGTCCTCAAAACCTGGGAGTTATCCTACATAAACTTCTTCCTTAATAAATCCATTTAGAAAAGCTGACTTTACATTCATTTAGTAGAGTTTAAATCCTTTATGGGATGCAAAGGCTAATAACATCCTAATGGACTCAAGTCTAGCACTAGGGCATAGGTTTCGTCATAATATAACCCTTCTACATGACTGAACCCTTTTGCTACTAAGCGGACTTTGTTTCTTACTATTTCTCCTTGATCATTTAGCTTGTTCCTAAAAACCCACTTAGTATCAATAATGGATTTGCCCTCAGGTTTAGGTACTAGTTCCCAAACTTGGTTCCTCTCAAACTGGGCTAACTCTTCTTGCATTGCTATGATCCAATCAGGATCAGGTAAGGCTTCATCTATAGTCTTAGGTTCAATTTTTGAAATCATTGCAATCTGACTAAGGTTCCTATAAGTGGACCAAGTTTTGACTCCTAAGGTTGGATCACCAACAATCTAATCAGTTGGGTAACTGAGTCTGGATTTCTTAGTTTTTCTAGAACTTGGTTCAGCCTCAGGTCCGGCTGGTCGATTTGGTTCAGTGATTGGTTCAACTACTTGGGTTGGTTCAATATTTAGTTCATTTAGGGGTTCAATTAAAGGTTCAGTAGTATGTTCATTTTCTTCTTGATCAGTATTTGATGAATTTAGATCTGGATTATCAAATTTTGAGTTAATTTCTTCATCAAATGTCAGATTTATTGTTTCTTCAATTTTCTTAGTTTGTTTATTGTAAACCCTATACACTCTACTTGTTGTTGGTTTGGAAGTCTATGGTAATATAATTCATAGGGTGTTTTATTGTGTCGTTTGTTAATTAGTACCCTATTTTGGATGTAGCAAGCCGTACTAATTGCTTCTGCCCAATATTGGTTAGCTAGGTTGAATTCATTGAGCATAGCCCTAGCGGCTTCCTGTAGGGTTCTATTTTTTCTTTCAACTATCCCATTTTGCTAGGGGGTTCTAGGACACAAAAATTCGTGTATATACCCATTTACCTTACAAAACTCCTCGAATCGTTGATTTTCAAACTCTCCCCCGTGGTCACTCCTAAGTCTTTTTATTTTGGTATCGTTTTGATTTTCAATTAACTTACAAAAATCATTAAATAGATTTAGGGTTTCATCTTTGGTCTTTAGAAACCTAACCCAGATAAACCTAGAGTAATCATCAACTATTACTAAGCAGTACCGGTTTTCGCTTAGTGACTTGGCTCCATGTGAATCAAATAGGTCAAGGTGCAGGAGCTCAAGTGTGGTTTGAGTTAGATCAGACTGAATTAGTTTGTGATTAGACCTGGTTTGTTTACCTTGATTACATGATTTATATATTAAGTTTTCATGGTTCTTAATTTTAGGGATACCTTTAATTAGGCCAAGTTGGGTGATTTTTGAGATTATTCTCAAATTAGTGTGACCTAATCTCCTATGCCAGAGGTTTGATTGTTCTAACTGAGTTAACATGCATTTAGGTACTAGTGGTAGGTTTATGGTGTAAACATTATTTTTCCTAGTGCCCTTGAGCATGATTTCTGAGTCTTGCAAGTTTCTAATCAGGCAATTAGAGTTGGTAAAGGTAACTACATAACCAGTATCACACAATTGACTTATGCTAAGCAAGTTAAATTTAAAATCTTCAACCAAAAGAACCTTCTTAATAACAAAGCCAGATTTTAGTTCAATGTTACCTGACCCAATCACCTTGAGTGTAGCATTGTTGTCAAATGCTACTGAGCCTAGGTTTTTGAACTTGAGTTTGGTGAATTTTAATTTATCCCCAGTCATGTGTCTGGAGCACCCGCTATCCAACATCCATTAGTCCAAATCTTTATGTTCAGTGATTTTGCCATCCTCTGAAAACGTGAGCTTTCCGTCTTCTGGCTCCGATTCTGACTCGGTCTCGATTTCTTCGGAGGCGGTTAGTGCAAGCAAGTTCGACTGTGGGGCCTCCTCTTCTTCTTCGGAGGAGGACTCATCCCACGTTGCCTGAAGGGCCTTCTTCTTTCTTATCTTCTTTGTTTCCTTCAGATTGGGGCATTCCGTCTTGTAATGACCCTTCTTTTTGTACTCATAATAGGTCACATTTGGTTTGTTCTTTTCATTTGAAGGATCAACTGGCTCTTCCTTTCTTCGGCTGACTTTCCTTCTGTTGGTCTGGTTTTTTAGTTCCTTGTAGTAGTCTCGGGCTAGCCGAACCAGCTTAGGTCGAGTTCCTTCGCTTTCTTCTGAGTCTGAGTCTGAATCAGACTCGGGTGCAAGTTGAGGTTTCTTCTTGGTCATCTTTCCAGTTTTACCTGCAACAAAAGCAATGCCTTTCTCGACCAGATTGCAGTTAGTCTGTTCATGTAATTCGAGTTCTGAAAATAATTCATTTAGTTTAATTTTAGACAAATCCCTTGAAACTATGTACGCATCTACCATAGATGCCCACAAAGTATTTCTAGGGAAGGCGTTAAGAGCATACCTGATCAGGTCACGGTTCTCTACCTTGTGACCGATGGTGTGTAGACCGTTCATCAGCTCCTGAATTTGGCGTGGAGCTGAGCTGCTGATTCGCTGTCGTTCATCTTGATGGTATACAGCTTGTTCAGTAGTAGGTCCCTCTTGCTGATCCGGGTGTCAGAGGTTCCTTCGTGCAACTCAATTAGCTTACCCCAGAGTTCTTTTGCACTGTTTAAAGGACCTACCCGGTTCAGCTCCTCTTTGGTTAGGCCGCATTGAAGTGTTTGAGTTGCTTTGGCCTCGGCTTCAATTTTCCTTTTTAGGGCGGTATCCCATTCGGTGTAGGATTGTGGCACTCCGTCAGCATTTTTAGGGATGTCTAGACCAGACTGGATTATTATCCACATGTCCACCTGAGTTTTCAGGTGGACTTCCATCCGACCTTTCCAGTAGGAGAAGTCCTCCCCACTGAAAAGCGGTGGTCTGGCGGTACTGAAGCCTTCTTGCATGACCATTTAGGAGTTATTTCTGAAAAGAGAACGAAAAGAAAAAAATGTCCCAAGACTTGGTCTTGGATTAGCAGTGCGGGAGAAAGATAAAACAATTTTATTAAGTGGTGTTGCACCAACCTCGAACAACGATAAAAATTCGATTAAAAAAAATATTTCGTAAAAATCCGAAAAACTCTCAAATTGGTGGTTGCACCAAATTTGAGCTTCCCCGCTCTGATATCACTTGTTGGATCGAGAGAATACGATAGAGGGGGGTGAATATCGTAAAACCATTTCAGATTATAAAATTAGAGAATGCACAGCGGAAATTAAAACAACAAACGCGAACACAAGATTTTTCACTTGGTTCGGAGTCGCGGTCGGCTCCTACTCCAAGGCCCACGGTCCTTGACCGTTTACTGCCGGCAATTCTATAAGGTGCAAAATTTTACTGAAAGTCGTACAGTATTAATGTAGTAAAAACAAAAATCTAACTCTTCATTACCGACGCCCGGTGTGGATCGTTCTTTGGTGCGTAGGGTCGGCGGCGGCGCTAGAACCTCGAGATCAGAAGTTTCCGGAGTAGAGCGCTTGAGCAAAGAGTTTTGAGACGTTGGAAAAGTGCGTTCAAAAGCCTTGGGGGTCGAGCCCCTTTTATAGTGCACCTGGGGGCGCCCGGGACGCTGGGGGCGCCCTCCACGTGTCTCTTGATCCGCAAACCTTCATCCGGAACTCCGTCAGCCCTTATCCCTCCAGCATCGGGCTCGAGGTTTGACGGGGGCGCCTGGGACATAGGGGGCGTCCGAGTTGACTTGATCAACAGGCTTCTCGGCTGAATTCAATCCAATTGCTTCGTTGGTTTGGACCCAGGGCACCCGAGGCATCCGGGGCGCCCGAGAGCACGGGGGCGCCCGGGAGCTCGGGGGCGCCTGACCCAGTGAGCTTCCGAAGTGTTTTCTTGCTCAACTCTTGGTTGGCTTTGACCTTGGGCGCCCGAGACCTCCCGAGCGCCTAACCCAGCTGCTGCCCCTCTCCTTTGGGGCATTCTGAGCTGTAGAAACTTGTTCCTTCGGTCCTGCATCCAGGGTTAGTACCAAACAAAACAAAGCAAGAATGTTAGTGAATTTTACAGCCGTAGCTGTCTTGGTTCTGACATTGAGTCTCCAAAATGGATCCCTAGGTCGAACCGACGCCTACTGTTCCCTCGACGGGGAACGCATCCTCACCTACTCCTCTCAGGAGAATTTACTTGTTGCCAACCGGCTCCTCCGGTTGGACTTTTGCCCAGCAGTCCTTCGCCGGGTGCCTAGTAGTCCTTCGCCTGGTGCCCAGCAATCCTTCGCCAGGTCTTCGGTACCAAGCAGTTCTTCGCCTGGTGCCTAGCAGTCCTTCGCTAGGTCTTCAACTCCTAGCGGCCCTTCGCTAGGTGCCCAGCAGTCCTTCGCCAGGTCTTAGGGTTTCGATGCCTAGCAGTCCTTCGCTAGGTGCCTAGCAGTCCTTCGCTAGGACTTCAATCTGCATACTCAAGTAACATATTAGACAACAAATAATACTTAACTTTTGAACCCTTTGCTAATATCAAAACACAGGTTCGACTTGGATGCTGCCTGCACCAACAAGGTTCACCCTTGTATTTAATATGTGTATGTGAGTGTGTAGGTTTGCAAGATACACATAGGCTTGGTTGAATGTCTTCAGGTACAGTGAAGGGTGGCATGAAGGCAAGTCGTGAGCTTATGTGCGCATCCGAGGGACCTTGGAGAAAACAGGGACGACGAGCCGAGAGAAGCGGACTTCGAGGCGTACGTGAAGGATGGCATGAAGGCAAGCCGAGGGCTTGTGTGCGCATTTGAGGGACGAGGGTCAAAGTTGAAGAGGGCTTGAAGGCAACAGATCAAGACTGCTGGATGAAGAGTCAACCAAGTTGTGAGAGTACGAGTGCTGAGGGTGCTCCAGGGCGTCCGAGGCATCCGAGGCGCCCGGGAGCTTGGGGGCGGCTGACCCAGTGAGCTTCCAAAGCGTTTTCTTGCTCAACTCTTGGTCGGCTTTGACCTTGGGCGTCCGAGACCTCCCGAGCGCCTAACCCAGCTGCTGCCCCTCTCCTTTGGGGCGTTCTGAGCTGCAGAAACTCGTTCCTTCGGTCCTGCATCCAGGGTTAGTACTAAACAAAACAAAGCAAGAATGTTAGTGAATTTTATAGCCGTAGTTGTCTTGGTTCTGACTTTAGGTCTCCAAAATGGAACCCTAGGTCGAACCGACGTCTACTGTTCCCTCGATGGGGAACGCATCCTCACCTACTCCTCTCAGGAGAATTTACTTGTTACCAACCGGCTCCCCCGGTTACTTTTGCCCAGCAGTCCTTCGCCAGGTGCCTAGCAGTCCTTCGCCTGGTGCCCAACAATCCTTCGCCAGGTCTTCGGTACCAAGCAGTTCTTCGCCTGGTGCCTAGCAGCCCTTCGCTAGGTCTTCAACTCCTAGCGGCCCTTCGCCAGGTGCCCAGCAGTCCTTCGCCAGGTCTTAGGGTTTCGATACCTAGCAGTCCTTCGCTAGGTGCCTAGCAGTCCTTCGCTAGGACTTCAATCTACATACTCAAGTAACATATTAGACAACAAATAATACTTAACTTTTGAACTCTTTGCTAATATCAAAACACAGGTTCGACTTGGATACTGCCTGCACTAACAAGGTTCACCCTTGTATTTAATATGTGTATATGAGTGTGCATGTTTATAGGATACACATAGGCTTGGTTGAATGTCTTCAGGTACGGTGAAGGGTGGCGTGAAGGCAAGTCGTGGGCTTGTGTGCGCATCCGAGGGACCTTGGAGAAAACAGGGACAATGAGCTGAGAGAAGCGGACTTCGAGGCGTACGTGAAGGATGGCATGAAGGCAAGCCGAGGGCTTGTGTGCGCATTTGAGGGACGAGGGTTAAAGTTGAAGAGGGCTCGAAGGCAACAGATCGAGACTGCTGGATGAAGAGTCAACCAGGTTGTGATGGTACGAGTGCTGAGTGAAATATACTCAGGAAATTCTAGGGTTTGAGTGCTGAGAGAAATGTACTCGGGGAAGGGAAACCTTAGGTGTAAGGGTGGACCAGTCGACTGCCCCAGGGCAGTCGACTGGTATATGTCACATAAAGATCAATCGACTGCAAATGGGGCAATCGACTGGTAATGGACCAGTCGACTGGTGTGACTGAAAATTCAAACGTTGGGATTGCAACGGTCAAATTTAGGTGGGACCAGTCGACTGGTAATGGACCGGTCGATTGGTAGCGGTTTTCTCAGCCTTGAGCACTATTTAAAAGGGCTCGCTTTTGGCTGAGGGTTCTTGACGAAATGAGCTTGGTTAGAGCTCATTAGTAGTTTTTGTGTTCAGAAGTGTTGTCCGGGTTGTGACGAAGTTTCTCCACCCATAAGGAGCTACACGAGCTAGCCGGAGGTCTTCCGGGGAGTCATCCACAGACGGATCGGGATCGTCCACCTTACGGACAACCGTGGAGTAGGAGCTTTATCTTCGAACCACGTAATAGGTGTGTCGTCTTAGTTGTTAGTTTATATTATTTGTTATTCCGCTTGCGCACTAACAACGTGTAGGAAGACGAAATCGAAAAGTAGCTACTCACCCCCCCCCCCTCTAGCTTCATGGTAAGATCCTTACACGTACTAGATAGGCGGATAGAGGTGGAGGCATAGTTTATAGAATCATGATTCTACGCAAAATCGATTTGCAGGATCAGATCATTATATAATCAAAACAAAAATCCTTAAAATGAAAGAATATAAAATTTGTATTAACACACTAATAATAATAATAATCACGCTCAAGAATATTCCTTTGGTTATAAGGAAATCCAATTTAAAGGCTAATCCATTAAACAATAGACATCCAAAAATTTGTCATTTTAGAAAAAAAATATACGATAAAATATTATTGATAAAAACTAACCCAAAATAATTAAACAGGTGTTTAAATAATCTTAAAATCCTAACCCTAACTCTGTAAAAGATAATAAAAAATACTTAAAAATCTTCTAGGCCTCTAAAAAGGCTTTAAATAATATTTTTTGGGTTTCAACCTTGAACCTAAATATACATCTTTGAACAAATTTTGATTTGATATATTATAGGTTTCGTGATTCAATTCAAGTCAAAAGTTATGACCTCTCAAAGTTTCCACCAATCCTACTCCGATCCTACCGATCCTGCTCCGATCCTGTAACAAAAATTGATTCTGCATGATCGAGGATCGATTTGTGCTTCAGGATCATAGGATTATATGATTCTATGATCTAGGATCGCGATTTTACAAACACTGGGTGGAGGTACCGACCTCGGTCGCGATTGAAGCTCCCTTGGAACCTAATGATGAATCTCCCTTGGCAACTAATGATAATGACTTACGGAGGCTTGGTGAGTTGTGTTAGCACCGAGGGCAAGGGGAGTAAGATCTTGATCACGCATGCCAGATTGATGAAGAGATGGCTAGCAACTTGTGAGGCTCAAACAACTCGGATCCTTACTTTTCACTAGTGGGCCGAGAGACACATGCATCAAGTAATGGGGCATCTGCTTCATTGGACATATCAGTGACCTTGGCTTCAACATCCACTTCCTTGAGTGAATCTAGAAGAAAAGGGGCAGTAGGGACAGCCAAGGTTCGTAGAATCGCGATCCTACACAGGATCGATTTGGGGTCAGGATCGGATCGGTCAGGATCGGATCGTAAAATCGTACGATCCTATCAAAAACCCTTAAAATGAAAAAATATACAATTTTTATTAACACTATAATGAAAATAATCACGTTTAACTTCAAGAATATTTTATTTATTACAAGATGATCCAATTTAATTGTCAACCTATTAGATAATAGACATCTAAAGACTCATCATTTTAGAAAAAAGATATAACATAATATTATTAATCAAAAACTAACTAAAAAATAATTAAATAGATATTTAAATAATCTTAAAACACTAACACTAACGATGTAAAAGATAAAAAAAATAATAAAAAGATTAATAATCTTCTGGGCCTCTGAAAAGGCTTTAAACAATATTTTTTGGGATTCAATCTTAAAACTAACTTGTAGATCTTTGAACGAGTTTCAATTTGATATATTATAGGTCACGTGGTTCAATCCGAGTCAAAAGTTATGACCTCTTAAAGCTTTCATCGATCCTGTTCCGATTCTGTTCCGATCCTGTCCGATCCTATACGATCCTGTCCGATTCTGTCCGATCCTACCGATCCTGCTGCGATCCTGCTACAAAAAACGATTCTGCGCGATTCTGGATCGTTTTCTGCCGTAGGATCGTAGAATCGTACGATCCTACGATCCAGGATCGCGATTCTGCAAACTATGGGGACAGCTATGAAAAGAACTTCAACGATGGTCTAAAGTGATAAACAACTACGGGTCTGAGCAACCAAAATGGGAGGTGCAAAATGAAGGTAACCGTGTGGAATATTAGGGGCTTTCACAAGTCCTTGAAACATGGGAGGTCCAACACCTCCTCAAGAACAAGGGCATACAAGTGATGACATTATGCAAAACAAAGCTTATGGAGGATTCCCTCTGCCCAATTATAAATAGACATTTTTTAGGTATGAGATATGCACATAACTTTGATATGTTTAACTATTGTCGTATATTGCTCTTATAGGATTTACACAGAGTTGACATGGATATGATCTCAACTATCAACTAGCTCATTCATTACTGGGTTTGGTGTCGAGTATCCGGAAGGGATATTTTGGTGACCTTTGTTTATGAGCTACATTCTATTATCTCTCAGAAACTGTTATGGGAGAGATTTACTGAGCCCAATGGGGGCATCTCTAAGCCTTAGATGATCATGGGGGACTACAACTCTATTTTTTATTACATGATAAAGGAGGCAACCCACCCACAAATTATG